>CM076571.1:341046710-341283647 GCA_034641835.2 Pinus albicaulis
GGACTGGTGTTTGAGTAAGCGCTTGTTTGACCTGTTCGAATGATTTTTTAGCTGGTAAATTCCATTTTACACCAACATCTTTCTTAAGCATGTTTGTAATGTTTTTTAATAGCTCAGAAAGATTAGGAATAAACCTCCTCAGAAAATTAATCTTTCCGATGAAAGATTGCAATTCTTTGAGGCTCCTTGGATGGCTGATCTGCAATATGTCATCTATCCTTGTAGGGTCTATTTTGATTCCCTCTTCTGAAATTATATGGCCAAGAATTTTACCTTCTTGGAGACCAAAGAGTGTCTTCTTAGGATTCAATGATAAGCCAAATTTCCTACACTTCTCAAAAACTTTTCTCAGGTGAATCAAATGTTCTTCATCAGTTTTTGAGAAAACGGTTATGTCATCAAGGTAAATGATTATGAAATAGCCAATGTCTTCAAAAAAGGCTATCTCCATGGCCCTTTGGAAAGTGGCCCCTGCATTCATTAATCCGAAAGGCATTTTGACATACATAAAGGTGCCCCAAGGTGTGGTAAAAGTAGTTTTGATTTGATCACTTAGGAGCATTAACACCTGGTTGTAACCCGAGAAGCCATCTAAGAGGGATATTCTTCTAGATCCAACTACCTTTTGAAGTATATGGTCCATATTGGGCAAAGGGTAGTTGCCCTTCAAAGATGCTCTATTTAAATTTCTGAAGTCAATATAGAGCCTGATTTCCCCTGTTTTCTTTCTAACAGAAACTAAGTTTGATACCCACTCTGAAAATCTAATGGGTACTATGATTCCAGCATCATGCATTTTTTCAATCTCGGCCTTCACCAGAGGTAGTAAGAGAGGATTTATTCTCCTTAGTTTTTGTTTGAAAGGCTTTTGATTTTCCTTCAAAGGAATTTTATGTTGGATGATGCTGGTATCATATGATTTTAGGTCTTTGTATCCCCAAGCAAAAACATCTTTAAACTCTTTGAACAGCTCTATGTACTACAATTTTATGTGAGCTGGGAGAGTGCTGTAAATCTTGATCATCTTGGGTTTTGTTAGACTGCCTATGTTATGTTCTTCTACATTTGTTTCCACAGGCTCCATTCTTGGTTCTTTGGCTACATCGTTAAAGTCAAAAAGGTGTTCTAAAGGTGTTAGTCCTCTTGGAATTTTATCATTTTTGCATTGTAAAACGTCCAAGTCTTCTTGGTCTGCGTTGTCAATTACCTCTGCTTCAAAAGGATTCTCATAATGATTTATATCAGCAGTATATGTCATTTCAACTTCTGGGATTTGTTCAATATACAAACAGTTTTCATTATGGCTAGATTCTGATGTTGGTATGCTGAAATCATTTTCTGATTTCAAGAAATCATCTATGTGTTTGTCTGAATCAAACACTTGCCAGTGATCTTCATTATCAGGTACATCAGGCCTGTGTTTTACTTTTACACTGAGCTGTTGATTTATTTCAGGTATTTGGCAATTGCTGGCATTGAAAGCAAGTTCATCTGCTATATGATTCAGTTCTCTTGGAATGAAAATAAGTTCATACTTCTCAAAGGTTTTTAATAGATCAAGGGCAACATTTCGATATTCCCTAAGTCTTGGATTTTTAGCTAATTATTCTCCTTTGATTTATCTTATGATAAGTTTAGAATCTCCTAAGATTGATATCTTCTGGGCTTCTAATTGTTTAAGAAGTTGTAAGCCTAGGAGAAGTGCTTCATACTCAGCAATATTGTTAGTGCATGGGAAATCCAATTTGTATCAAAAACTCTATTTTGTATTTTGAATCCACACACCTACTCCTGAACTTGTTTTATTACAAGATCCATCAAAGTTTAGGGTCCAAAGTATGTCATTCCTATTTTCATTTTATTGTTGCTGTTGATTGGTAATGTTTTGAATTTGATTGAAGGGAAGATTTGATTGTTCTGGTGAACTGATTGGGTCCATGTTCTCTTTATCTTGTTGAGTAATTTCATCTTCGTTACATAAGATAAATGAATCTAAACTTGATTGAATAGAATAGATTGAAGAGTTGTTTGGTTTGTCTATATTGCTAACCATGTATTTCATGTGAGATTCCCTGTATAGTCTTCTGTTTTGATTAAAAACGGGAATGGTGGAATAAGACATGTCCATTTGAAGGCTTCCCTGAAGTTTGGCTCCCCAAGATCTAGATAAGAGCATGCCATACTTAGGGGGAATGTCAGCTACAACTATGTCCATGACTAAACTCTTAGTAGGGATTTGGGACAAGTTAACACACAAATATTTGATTAAACCCAAACATTTGACTCTCCTTGAGTAAAAGGAATACAAGTATTTGTATGGTTTAGTAATTTCTAAGCCTAAGCTTTCCATCACTACCTTGGGCATTAGATTATGTGAAGCTCTTGAGTCTAACATGGCATTGTGTAAAATTTTCACATGTATGTTCAAACTAACATAGAAGGGAGGAACAGCCCCTTCTTGGTATTTTCCTTCAACCTCTGGACCAAACAACAACTCAGGTTTGTCATCTGTCAAGTTTAAGGTGTCAGTATCACTTCCTAAGTTCAAAGCTTTCAAAACTTGGTTTTTGTACACTTCTTGGGTTACTAGTTCAGCTAGGGGAATGGTAATATTTATCTTAGCAATCTCTCCCTCAAGGCTGAAAGGAATAATTGAGTTATTTGTATTTACATCTGTTTTTTCAATTGAATTCTTTTCAACAACTTTGATTTGCTGAACCTTATTTGGACTGGTAATTGGGACAATTTTATTAGGACCACTAGCTGAAGTGCTAGGGGTACTCTGTTCAACATTTGGCTGGACACATTTATCTTTGTTCATGTCTGGTTTCTTGGTGAAAATGTTGGTTTTCTCTATTGTCTTTTTGGGCTAAGTTTCTGTGTTTTTCTTGACAGCAGTGTTAGTGTTCTTATCTTTTGAATTATCTATGCTTCCCTTTCTCCTAAGATCATACTGTTTGTGTACCTCCATGATTGCATTTTCAAAACCCAATCTATAGTCATCAGAATCTTCATAGGTATTTTCATTTTGATCATAAGAGAAGAAATATTGTTCTTCCTCAGTGAGGAAAACATCATCCCCACTGTCTGATCCAATCAACTTTACATGAGATTCTTCCAACCTTTCCAACTCCCTATCTTCTTCATATTGATCTACATAGTTCTGTTGAAAGGGAGGTCTAATTTGTTGGTCACTTTCTTTTTGCTTATCTTGATTGTTGTCCCTTCTATAATTCTAATTTCTATTTCTGTTTTGGGAGTTGTTCTGATTGTCTCTTGGCTGTGTTCTCTCAAGTATGCTCATCCTTTTCATGATCTCTTCCAACATATGTTCTGTCTTTGAGCTAGATGTGGAGGGTATAGTGTCATCTTTATAAGTTACCCTCTTCTCTGATCTCAACCTATTTCTTTTCTCAATTATGTTTGCTTCTACGCTCACAGCTCCTTTCTGCATGTATTCTAAGGTTAAGTAGTCCCTCTCCCTTAACTAATACATCATGTCCACATCGAAGGCCTTCGAGATATATTACTAAGGCCATGCCTTGAGGAGGTTTCATGTGAGGTGGAAGAGCATTGTAGATGCTATTAAACTTAGTGGAGTAGTCAGGAATACTCTCTCCTTGATTTCTCTTGAGGCTACTATATTCTGCTAGTATTTGGAGAGGATTATTTTTGAGTTCCCATTTGTTGATAAATGTTTGATGCAAGGCAGGGAGATCATTTATGCTATTAGGAGGTAATTTTTTGAACCATTTCTTTACATCTCCTCCTAAACTCTGGGCGAAGATCCTCATCTTCACAATTTATTCTTCTATCTCCATGTAATCAAATGCATATTCCATCTTATCTACATGATGTTGAGCTATTGTAGACTCTTTTCCAGTGAAGTGAGGGATTTTAGATTGGTAATCGTTTGGTAAGGGAAGTAGAGGTTGTGGTAATACTAACGGGGCATACCATGTTGCCATGGCTGGAAATAAGGGTGGATTTACAGTAGTGAAAGTGGGCTGAACAAGAGTGTTTTGCACAGTGGTAGTATGAATTGGAGTGGAAGAAATACTTGGGCCAGCAAACTAATTTTGAGTAGACTTGTTATGAAAAAGGATAAAGTGATAAAGAAGCTGGGAATCAGGATGAGTGTAAGGTGAGGCTTCTCTACTGAAGCTTTGTTGCAAATCTGCAATATCAAGGTCAGTTTGGTTTAAGTCACCTTGAAATCTAGTTCTAAAGATGTTATTTGTATGATGTAAGTCAAAGTGTGAATCCTCTAATACAACAAGGTTTTCAGGGACAAAAATTGCTCTTAAGAGGCTCCTATTAGCAGCTGATTTTCCAGAGTTAGAAGTCTGCCACAAAATTCTCTCAGGATTGTCAACGATTAAAGGAGGATTTGGGTCTGGATGGGATCTAGTATTGATCCTATGTGAAGCCAGACTGCTTTTCAAAAATGAGAAAGGTGGGGGTTTTAGGGACTGTTTTTGGAAGCTTCACCTCTCAGGATATTTTGTCTAAAATGGGACTAGGCTTCTAAACTTCTTCAAGGCTCGTTAACACAGTCCTAAAGAGATTTGGGAACCTAGATGAGTAATAGGCCTACTAGGGCTAGTGGAGCCGCCAGGCGGAAACTTTTAGTTTTTTATGAAGGTAAGATATTGGATGGTTCCACCACCATGCTTATTATGAAGCCAAACTGAAATGTTTTGGGTTTTTCTGCGTTTCTTGATTTTATAGGTTATGAGAGTGTCCTAAATCTAACTTAACACTTATCTAGGGTGTCAAAACATACAAAGTTCACTCTTATGGCTTGGTAACTGATTCCTTCAAGGTTTGATAAGGTTTAATGAGAATCCTAAGGGTTACTTAGTTTGTCACTGATTCAATTAAGTCCTATCATGATTACCATTTCTTGGTAGTGCTTGAGGGAGGTTACTTATGTTATACTTAGACAATGAGTGTTTTGTTTTGAAGATTTTACTCAGTGTCCCACCGTGATCGCCATTATGTTGGTGTCCCGTGTTTTTATAGTTTGGAAAATCAAAAGACAAGGCAACATCAGAACCAATATTTAGAGTTATAGGATCTAGTCCTCCTGTTCTCAGAGAGGGATCTCTCAAAAGTTTGTTTGCAAAGGTTTATATTGTGTGCTTTAAGTATTGGTTTTAGACTAGTTATTAAGTGCAGGTGTTTGTTTGTTTGTTTGGTTGGGTTGGAATGATACAACAGAACATGAAAGGCCTAGGAAAGATATATAGGACAAAGAAATATCTGGTTCATTGGGCAATGGAGTCAAAAAGAGGTCATAACAAGCTCATCAATGGATATGAGATATCAAAGGGAAAATCTAACTTGGCCACAAGATCCTTTTGTTTTTGGAATGAAATGAACATTAATGATTTGGAAAGAGAGGTTTAATTCTCAACAAAGGGAATTCGAAGGCATAATTTGAACAATAAATAGCTCTTTGATAGACAGGGCTAACCATAAATTCTACAAATCACACCTTTAAGCAAACAAATGATTTCAAAACAACTTTTAAAATGAAATCTAAGATTCGGGGAACACCCTATTTCCTCAAAGACTTTATTTTAAATGACTTAGAAAACATAAAAGATTCACTGATAATTACATTCATAGAAGAGGGAACACCTAAAAACATCTATGATCATAATTATAACGACCTTTACGCCAAATGTTTAAGTGAGGACAAAGGGAAAGATCAAAACAGACCTCTTTGATTCACTGTAAGCAAAGAACTTCAAAGGGAGACTTCAATAACAGTTTTTAAGTGGCAGCAGACAAGCAGGGAGAACCATAAATCATGTTGAAACCAACTGTTCGAACTATTAAGGAAATAAACAAGCATGAAGATTAAAGAGAGAGATTAAAGACTCTAAAATACTTCAGCAGAAGAAAACATGAAACAGTGAAGGATGAACAGGTCTAAGGTGCTTCCAGGAGTCATTTCTTAGCCTAATACTTTCTATCCTACTGTAGTAAGAAATTTTGGAATAGAATGAAAACAGGAGAAAACAATAAATAGTTCAGAATACTTCACCAACAGCCAAGCTCATGGATCCAATGATAGAGCCTTCACAGTAACAAGCATGCAACAATATCATCAAGGCTTCCAAGACTTCAATTTCTTCTTCAACTTCAACAGACTATGTATTATTTCAAATAGTTCCAATATTACAGCTAGTGATCAACCAACAACCAACAACCAACCCCTCACTCATCTTCTATAGAAGTATATATAGAAGAATGAGAGGTGAGATCTGATAAAAGATCTCTAATTACAATTAATATAGACTTAATGGCTTCTTGGCCTTTGGGGGGCTCAATGAAGAAACTTACATGGGTGTACTTTGTATTAAATGTTTTTACATAAAGTTTAAGCTCGGTGAGAGCTTTTGTTGACCTTTGAGGCTCTGTGTGGCGTCGAAGTAACTCTGCAGATATTTTTTGTATTGAAGTTCCTTGCAGAAGTAACTCTTTGGCCGCGTTTTGAGACAAATATCTGATCCTGATCAATAAATTCGGCTTCTAATTGAATACTTTGAGGCACAAGTGGCATTTCAGCAGCTGGGAGGAATCAATTTGCCTCAGATGTGGCGGTGAAGGCTTTTCTGTTGAAAAAACCCTTGAGTTTGTCTTTAAACTGTATTTTAATTGGGGATTAGGCTTTTGATGAACATTTTTAGCCGCGATCCCCGTAAAATCTGTCTTTAATCCTCTGTTCTGATAAATTTTGGTCTTCGTCAGTGATACTCTCTGACTGTGCCCGATTCATGGTTTTTTCTGGTATGCGGGGTCGCGCAGTATGATATGGCATCAATGCCTCACGGATGATTGATGAAACGTGAATTTTAAACCCTGCGAATGATTTTTGTATAACAAATCGAAGGCAGGAGGATCGTCATCCTCTACCTTCGAATTTTCTTCATACATAGTGGAAAAACCCTTTGAACCCTGCAAAATACAAAAAAGATTAGAAAATCCTGCATTTATAGGTTATATTGCTTCAGAGAACATGTGGGGGGAGTGTGGCCGTTGGATGGCATCATCCAACGGTCATGATTGATTGAGAGAAATCATAGAGATGCGGAAGAAATTTTCAAATCAGAGCCGTCGATCGCGCAAAGATCGACAGTCAGGAACGGAAACGGAAAGTCAAAGCAGAAGATGTTGACTGGGTGATCGAATCAAGGCAATGAAATGTGGGCCGTCGATCTGCAAATCAGATCGACAGCGGAGATGCTCTAATGACCGCGTCGTAGCCCGGTTAACCGTCGGGCATCTTCGGTGAGCGATAGCCATCGGATGGGCGGCCTCATATTGGACGACACACATCAATATCGCGCGGGGTCCACGTACGAACTTTAATGCGCGATGGACAACAATTTTATGAACAGTGCCCAGGCCATTTGTCAACCGATGAGTGGAATCGCTGGCGATCGGGAAAAAACCGCCCTCGCCCAAAGGCGGTGTGATGAATACCGCGCGGTTTTTTGGAATGGGTTAGTGGATGGTGGGGACCACCGGGGGATGGAATCCGCTCCTTCGATCTGCAGATCAGATCGACGGTGGAGATTGATTTTAATTTGAACCGGTGGAATTTTAATAAAATAATAAAACCGACGATTTTTAATATAAACCAAGGTTTAAAACATTATTTACGAAACGGCTTGGTGCCCGACTGCAGGACCGAAGGTTATATGAAGGGTGAAATGACCGAAGATTTATGGAGGAAGGGGTTTAAGACTTAGCCCGAGGGGGCTTAAGTCCACAATACATTAAAAAAAAATGATTTTTATGAATTTTCAATGGTTTTCAAGGGAATTTGAGGGTTCCGATAAGGTAAAGAAGGAGTATTTAAACCTTATAAAAGGGATTTTGATGAAGGGGGAATGGGAAAAACATGAAAATGAGGGATTTTCATGGGAAATAGAGGGATAGAAAATGAGGTTAGCTTTGGAAAAGAGGAAAAGGGAAATGGTGCTTGCAGCAGTATTCTGGCTTGGAAATCAGCAGGATTTCTGAGTTCTGAAGGGAAACAACAGTGACGATTATCCAAAGGATAAGATATTATCAAAAGACTTTAAGCATCAGCAATTTTAGCAATGAAATTGTTTCTTGAAGGTTATCCAACATCATTTAGCCACCACCTGATATGACAGAATTTATGGGTGGCTAACAGACCCCTTGACAAGGCATTTGTAAAAATGTTTGCATCTTGTTCCTATGTCGGAATGTACTGCAACAACATAATCCCCCTTTGCACAAAATCTCATATATGGTGGTACCAGATATCAAAGTGCTTGCATTGATCATGAAAAACTGGGTTCTTAGAGTTTGATACAAATATTATTGTCTTAGTAAATCACTATAGAATCCATCATCTGACCAAATAACCCTGATGTAGCATAATTTGACTCGGCTAAAAGTCAAGAAATATTTTGAGCAATTCAAGGTTGAGGAACAATTGTTAAAATTTCAAGAAAACCTGCAACATGCTCAAAAGGATAACCACAAGCTCAACGAGGATTCATCATCACATGTGCACTGGAACCAAAATAAGGGAAGCAACAATATTGGGGGTGTAATCTAAGCCAGAGGAGCAGCAAAGAATAAAAACATACAACAAGGGTCAAGTTGGGCTTATTTGTGTGCAGAACACTTCAAGAGTCTGGCTGATTGATGCGTTCATAACATTTCACACAGGTCGGGGTCGAGTCGTGTAAATATATGTATAGAACTATTGTTCGGAGGCTTAATCGCAATCACATGTGGAAGGCCTGATCGCATATTGCAAATCGCAATCGAAAAGCTTAGGAGGAACATAACAAGGTTGAATTGTTGAAATGTGAAATGTAATACGAGGAATGAATACGATATAGTTCGAAGCTCGAATCTAAAGTATTTAAAGTCCAGCCATGGGACCCTCTCGCATATCTCACATCACAAGCTCAGAAGGGATAACGATCATAAGATAACAATATTCGCAGAAGTGTGAAGTGCGATAACGAAGCGGATGTGATGCAGCTCAGAATTGTGATTTAATATATTTCAATCGCACCTCACACATCACAAGCTCAGGAGGAATGGCACTCATGAATATGTTATGAATGCCTAAATGCGAAATGTGACAAGGGATTATATCACCTATTGTGATTTGCGATCGGCCCCACATCCACTTGCCACGTCATCCCTACCTTTATCGCACATCGCACATCGCAAGCTCAGGAGGAATGACGCTCATGAATATGTTATGAATGCCGAAATGTGAAATGCAATAAAAGGACATACGCGATAGTTTTCAAAGGAAAATTGGAATGTCTTTTAAAGTCCAGTCTTACGGAAATTACAACGGAAATTTTGAACGCAGGGAAGAATCGGGTAAGAAAAGACCCGACACTATGTGCAGAACAACGGTATGCATTTGCGACGGTTCATTAATTAAGGACTAAACGCTGCAGGCATGAGCGGAAGAGGCAAAGTCGGGTAGTAGGTGACATGATGACAATGTTCGAAACGCAAAAGCATGGGCAAATTCGGGTAGAGATGTGTTTATGAAGATTGTTAGGATATCACAGCCGAAACGGAAGGAGGTACATCAACAAAAAATCAGATTCAGCAAAAGGATTATATTTCAAGTTTTATTTTGTTTTCTTTGTTAAGATCGAAGCTACAATGATGTCATCGATTGCAATGTAATAAGTACTTTAACAGTCTAGGCAGTCTAGGAGTTTCAAGAAGCTCGAGCAGTTACAAATTGCTTTTGTTTATATTTAAGGAAGAGAGAAAGGGAGAGGAGGGGTTCTGAGTTTTGGACCTCTTAGAACTACATTTTGTACTTCTTTTTTTGATGGGTGAATGAAAGAAGAAACAATTTTCCTGCAACTTTTGATGGTGATGTGTGTTTCTTGTATCATTTATTTTTGTTTCTTCCTTGAATGAAGTGAAGTAAAGAAGCAGTTGGTCTCTAATTTACGTTTGTAAGTAAGAGTTAAATAGCCTTAATAAGCTCTCCTTCACTCCAACTCCTCTCCCTACACCAATTTTCTCTGAAACTTAAAAGTAATAGATTCTATGTTTACAACATATTATTTTGAGTTTCCCCTCTCTCAATGAATTCTTTATGAAACTTAAAAATAATAGATTCTGTGTTTACAACATATTATTTTGAATTTCCTTTCTCTCCATGAATTCTCTCTGAAACTTAGAATTAATAGATTCTGTGTTTACAACATATTACTTTGAGTTTCCTCTACAATTCTTCTTTTCCATTCATATATCAACAGTCAATGGCATTGTGAAATATTTTATTATTCCAGATCATTAAGGGTTTTAGAAAACTAGTTTCCAGAGGGATAGAACAAAGACCTCATGATCAAATTATTTATGTGACACACTTTTAAAATGTCTTAAGCACTCATTCCTTTCACAACCGAGGGATTGTCTCTTAAGATACAACATTTTCTGGCGCTGTTGCCGGGGAGGAAGACACGAAGTTATTTTTCCCTGGGTATTGAGATCTATTTCTTGATGGTGAACAAGATTTAGATATAAAATTTGGTTGTTTATTATTCACCTGGTGACTCCACTGATAAAGATTTCATTAGATAAAGAATTTTGCTGGCAAGAAAATGGGAAAGCATTGTGGAAAAAATGGGTATCAGAGTTTGAATCTTTTAAAGGAAGTTTTATTTTTCACTATCAGTTTAGTGGTATATTTTCCCATACATATCAAGAAGATTGTTTCCTGATTTATATTCTCAGAATATAATAAGGCCCAAAAATTACATTCTTTATTGGAGAAAGAAGATTTTTCTTCTGCTTGTATTATTGATCTTGACACAAATTTATCTCCTAAATATGGGAGGAGAGATGAATGTTGCATTACAATTTCTGAAGATAATCCGTCACGGTCCGGGCATAAAGGTGAGGATTCATCATCTTTGGGTGATAACATTTGATTTGAAAATGGAACTATTTGTAAATGCTATGCAAAGTATCCATTTCCATTTAATTTAGTGTGCAAAGTGTGCTCAATGTCTTGTAGGTTAAAAAAAGTAGTTTTGGTAATGTTTGTTATTTAAATTTACTGTCTAATATATCATAGCAGAAATACACGACAAGTAAAATTCACCATATCATAACACAACAAAATGTTGAGGCAATTCACCTCTCCTGGGCTACATCTTCCAGTCCAAGGCTCCCCAATGGCATGTCCTTGCTTTATCAATTTGCTCAAAATGGTTACACAGTGAAAAATATGCCTAAACAGGCAAAAAAAGCTATGAATTTGACTTCAGAAGATAGAAATAAGCTAAAAATGGCTTTTGTTTCACCTTAAATAGTGAAGTACAACCCAATACAACTCCATCTCCTTAATGGCCCTGATGGCTCTTTCCTCTTCCTTAAAGAAAAAATGGCTGAAGAACACCTCTGTTCACTCTGAAACCTACCCAAAACTCTCCAAAATGCTCCAGAAAGCCAAAATTGACTAAAATTTCATCTTGTTTGGTCAAAAATTCGAAAAGTTATGACCCAAACAAGTTTTTTCCTAATGGCACTAGAAAACCTCCTCCAAAACTGGAGGAACTCCAGTTAACTCACCAAAAAAGGCGGAATTTCTGGAACTGGCAGAACCACACGCTAATTTAGGGATAACACTTAATGCAACGGTTAGTTGTTTTCGGCGCGTTCATATGCAGAATCTCCAGCGTTTAATGCTGGCGGATAAGGTTTTAAAACCCGTGCTCATGGTCACAAGGTTAAGGTCTTATGAATAGGGGCTAGCTCCATAGGGGCTTAACCCAACTCTCCACTAGTTTGCAATGGCTTAAGCCATGATTCTCCGCACGTGGTTGTATCGTAGTGGGGCTGGCTCTGAGGGCTTAACCAACTTCCGCCCATTCAACACGACCCGAGCCTCTGTTCACACCATTGCACGAGTCATTCCACCACTGCACGACTGTCCGTTTACTCCGACGACTCAACTGTCAGTTTAAATTCCGCTCAACTCGCCCACTATTCAAGCTTGTTTCCTTTACCGTGTTGGTTGGGTCGACCCTGCCCGAGGAGTCGGGTCATGGGTTCGACCCTCATGCCCTCCAAATTTTTGTATTAACCTTTTCAACCAATGGCCTAGGGCCATATAAACTTAATAAAAATGAAAATTTTCCATAATAATTTTTTTTACAAATTGACAAAATAATAATCAAAAAGTCCTATTTTGGAGGTCACTAGACGAATTCAAACCTCAGTAACTTTCACATATGACATCAGATTTTAGTCCCGTTCATGGTGCCAAAATCACAGTGACGAGACCTTTTCGGCTGTTTAGGCTGCAACCATTTCTGATCATTTCCATTTTTGAGCATTTTTTTCACTTGGACATGATCTCCTGATCACACCTCCCCATTGGGAAGATTTTTGACCCAAAAAACCTTCAATTACCTGTTCAGAAGATGAGGTATAGATCCCTCACCTTTTCCACCTCCATCCATTTTGCCTTACTTGGTTTTCTGCCTTTAAGACCAATCCGAAGATAATCAACACTTCCTCTCCTCGAAGTGTGCGTCCTTCTATCAAGGATAGCATCCTCTTTCAACTCATCCAAAAATTCTGGCAAGAAATCCTCTATGGATGGCAGCTGAATGTCACTTTCATGATCAGAAATTAAAGGAGGTTCATAAAAACGTAAATTTTCCACATTCACAACGGAATACATTTGCATATATGAAGGAAAATCTAGTTGAAAAGCATTATTTCCAACTTGTTTAAGGATATTGAATGGACCATAACGAATAGGCTTCAACTTTTTACCTTCTCCTTGCATTATTTCCTTATTATACATCCATACCTCATCTCCTTCTTGAAACTTATGATCAATTCTGTGGTTGTCATGCCTCTCCTTGTACTTGCCTTGAATCTTTTCAAGCTGTTCTTGAACCTGCTAATGTATTACCTGAATTATTTCAATCAACATGCGAGATTTTTCAATGTCACTATTCCCATCAATGGCAACATCCTTCTCAAGAATGAAATCTAAAGGTGACTTAGGAAAATACCCAAAACAAGCTTCAAAAGGTGAAGTATTTGTATAAGAGTGCTTGGCCCGTTTGTAAGCATGCTGAATGTAATGCAAGTGCTCATCTCAAAGCTTGGGATTCTTGCTGCAATAACCTCTCAAGAGATGTACAATGCTTCTGTTCACTACCTCTGTTTAGCCATCTATTTACGGATGGAAAGCAATACTCTTCTTCAACTTTGTGTCCATCATCTTCCATAATTGGACAAAAAATTCCCAATAAATTTGGAATCCCTGTCACTAAAAATAGAAGTATGCAAGCCATAATGAATCCATACATGTTGAAAATATAAATCAGTAGTTTGTTCAGCAGTTATATATTTCTTACATGGCATAAGAATACACATCTTGCTGAATCTATCAACTACTACATAAAGATAATCATGCTGCTTTCTAGACAATGGTAGACCTCCCACAAAAACGATAGAAACACTTTCTCATGGTCTAGAAGGTATCGAAAATGGTGTATATAAAGCAAGCTTCCTATTTCTAGGCTTACTTGTAGCACATAATGAACAACCTATAATAAAATGTGAAACACTATCTACCATGCGAGGCCAATAACAATACCTCTGTAAATGTGCCACTGTTTTGCTTACCCTGAAATGTCCAACAATAATAAAAGAATGAGCTTCTCTCATGACACTTAGTCTCTCCCCCTGTGGTATACATAACTTGCACATATGAAACATAAAATTATTATGCAATTGATAATCATTCTCCTCAACATGATTCCCTTCACTCAAGTTAGCATACACATCCTTAAAATCAACATCTGATGCATATTGTTCTATGTAGCTCTCATGTATAATAGAATCATTCTTAAGTAAAGTAGTAGCACTAATAATAGGCCTTGAAAGCGTATCAACAACTTTATTGAAAATACCTTTCTTTTACCTTATTAACAAGTGAAATTGTTGTAGGAAACCTATCCATCTGAAATGTCGTGACTTCTATAATTTACTTTGCGACTGCAAGTACTGTAAAGGCTAATGGTCTGTATGAACAACTGTTTCTTTTCCCATCAAATAGTGTTTCCACTTTTTGATGCTTTGTACCAACACATACAACTCCTTATAATATGTAGGATAATTCACAACAACACCATTAAATGTCTCAGAATGAAATGCAATAGGCTTACCATGCTGTAAGAGAACTACACCCATGGCGTAATCACTAGCATCGGTCTGAATCTCGAATGGCTGTCTCAAGTCTGGTAATGCAAGAACTAGAGCTGAACTTATCTTCTCTTTCAAAGACTCAAAAGCTTTCTTTTGATTTCCTCCCCATTGGAAAGCATGCTTCACACTTGTCACTGCATGCATAGGAGATGCTATGGCAGAGAAGTTAGAAATAAACTTCCTCCAATACTGAGTTGCACCCAAAAAACTTCTTACCTCTGTAATGGATTTGGGAGTAGGAAAATTCACAATGGATTCTACCTTAGAAGGATCAATTCTCAAAGCACCTCCTCCTACTATGTGTTCCAAATAAACCAAAGAAGTCTTTCCAAATTCACACTTTGACATTTTAAGAAACAACTGATTTTTTTTCAAAACATCAAGTACTTTCTTAACATGCATGACATGCTCTTCTCTAGTCTTGCTGAAAATTAAGATGTCATCTAAGTAGACAATAAAAAAATCATCAAGAAAAGGATGTAAGACATCATCCATTACCCGCATGAAAGTTGCAGGTGCATTGCATAAACCAAATGGCATAACAAGCCACTCAAAGAGTCCATGTTTGGTTTTAAATGTTGTCTCCCAGATGTCACTTTCTGCAATTCTATATTGATGATAACCACTACGTAAGTCTAACTTAGTGAAATATTTAGCATCTTTCAGCTGATATAACAAATCATCTATCCTTGGGAGTGGGTAACGATTATTTACTGTTATTTTGTTCAATGCCCTGAAGTCCACACACATGCGTCAAGTTCCATCTTTCTTTGGAATCAACACTATCGGTGACCCACATGGAGAAGTGCTTGGTCTTATGAAACCTTTGTCCAACAAGTCCTTAATTTTCCTCTTTATTTCATCATTATCCATGATAGACATGCGGTACATGCCTATGTTAGGAAGAGGACAATCTTGTTGCAACTGTATTTCATGCTGAATCTCCCTTTTAGGAGGAAAAACTGTCGATTCCTGAAACATCTCATGATGTGCATCAACTACATCATATAAATATGATTTTAACTTGGAATCACAATTTTCAAATGACTCATGATTCACATCAACCTTAGGCTTAACCATAAGAAGTACAAAATTCTTACTAGAATTCACTAACCATTTTACCTGTCCCGCATTTACCATCACTATATTTGTATTTTTGCAATGTGCCCTGACAATAAACTCCTTTCCATCTTTGAAAAGATGATACTTATTTTCATGGCAATGGAAGATCATTTTCCTGTCAAATAAGTAAGGACTTCCCAAAACAATTCCTGATATATCAAGCGGTACTACATCAAGTTCAACTGTGTCAATAAAGTGTGCAGTAATTGCAAAACACAATATGCACTTTCCTGAGACTTGTAAGTTTGCATCCTTGCATATCCATCTAAGTGGATATGGATTTGGATGTGGAATGGTCTCAATTTTAAGCTGTTTGACCAAGTATTCTGATATGATATTTTCTTGTGACCCACTGTCAAACAATGTGTCAATTTTTGTATGTTTTGTGACTACCCTCACATGGAACAATTCAATTCTTTCTTCCTCATTTGGAGCTTGTACATGACAGTTTGAAGTAATAGTGCTTGGCTTAGTTTCAGTTTCCTTTCCCTTCATACTCTTCAAACCCATGGCTGCAATTTTGGTTTCGTCACCTGAATCATCACCTAAGTCTTGTGGTGTAGTTATAGTAGCTGCAATTTTCTTCTTTCCTTTGTTTTTGTTAAACTGAGTTCTTTTTTTAGGATGAAGTTTCCAAAAAAAATTCTCTTCATGGCCTTCTCTTGAACAGTGTTTACATATCACTTTCTCACCCTCCTGTTTGACAGATGAATTCTTTTTGCCTTTTCCCTTAGATGTTTTATCTTTGTTTTTCCCCTTAAAAGGCTTGTTTCTACCCTCATAAAAAGTGTTTTTCCCTCTAGCCTCTAAATGCGTAGCTTGTACTTAAACTTCATCTAGACTGGTAGGATTGAACATAAGGATAGTATGTCTAAGGTAGTTGTGCAAACCACCTATATATTTTAGTAAAGTATCTTGACTTTGTAAGTCTACCCATAATAAGAGTGCTCTTCTTCTAAACTCTTGGGTGTAGTCTTGTACATTTTGTCCCTTAAGTTGTCTAAAGTTTTGCCAGTTCATGATAGCCTTTTGTAAATGAGCTAATGGATAAAATTGCTTTTTAATTGCAGTAATAAATTCAGCCCATGATAAAGTGATCTTGCTGCTCCATCCATTCTCAAAGAGGCTAACTGTATCTTGGTGTTGTCATCATGAAGGTTCTGTATCCTCAAGTAAACTTCCAACTATCTTATCCAATTGTCAAGTTTCTCTGCATTGACCTCACCATTAGACATAGGCAACTCAAATTTAACATAAAGCTTTAAAAATGGACTTTTACCAGTGGTTTTAGACTTGTGAGATTGATTCACCGAAGTAGAGGATGACAATGTATAGGAAGAGGATGAAGATGGGGATGGTGGATCACCATTACCTCCATGTCCTTTCTTTGACTTGTCATCACTTTTCTTTCCTCTTGAATAACCCTCTCATTCTTTCTTATGTTTAGAACCTTCTCCAACAAGCCTATCATTCCTTTATTGGTAGAGTATCCTCATCATCTTAGTCATGTCCAAAAAAGCCTTTCGGAACACCCGTTCTTCTTCTTTGGGATCAATGCCTTTAGGAACTTCTCCTTCTATGGAAGACATGCTTGAGACTTCTTCTATGGCTCTTGGAGGTGGCTCTCTAGCCCTTCTTGTTTGAGGATTACTTTGTGCTCTAACCTAGTGCCCTTCCCCTCTCTTGAGTTTAAGCCTAGTAAGCATCAAAACTTGCAAACAGTTAATTATATCTTTGCACAAGAACAAATGCAGAGTAAAACTCTGACTCCGATACCATCTAATCTGAAAATGGAACTATTTGTAAATTCTATGCAAAGTATCCATTTCCATTTAATTTAGTGTGCAAAGTGTGCTCCATGTCTTGCAGGTTAAACAAAGTAGTTTTGGTAATGTTTTTGAGTTTTATGTATGAGAATTTGTTATTTAAATTTACTATTTAATATATCATAACAGTAATAAACAGCAAGTAAAATTCACCATAGCACAACACAACAAAATGTTGAGGTGGTTCACCCCTCCTGGGCTACATCTGCCGGTCCAAGGCTCCCCAATGGCATGTTCTTGCTCTATTAATTTTCTCAAAATCGTTACATAGTGAAAAATATACCTAAACAGGAAAAACAAGTTGTTAATTTGACTTCAAAAGATAGAAATAAGCTAAAAATGGCTTTTGTTTCATCTTAAACAATGAAGTACAACCCAATATAGCTCCATCTCCTTGATGGCCCTAATGGCTCTTTCCTCTTCCCTGAAGCAAAAATGGCTGAAGAACACCTCTGTTCACTCTGTAACCTGTCCCAAACTCTCCAGAATGCTTTAGAAAGCCAAAATTGACTAAAATTTCGTCTTGTTTGGTCGCAAATTGAGAAGGTTATGACTCAAACAACTTTTTGCCTAGTGGCACTAGAAAACCTCCTCCAAAACTAGAGGAACTCCAGTTAACTCACCACAAAAGGCGGAATTGCTGGAACTGGCGGAACCGTGCCCAAATTTACGGATAACACTTAATGCGATGGTTTGTTGTTTTTGGCGCGTTCATATGCAGAATCTTCGACGGTTAATGCTGGCGGATAAGGTTTGAAAACCCACGCCCATGTTCACAGGGTTAAGGTCTTATGAATAGGGGCTAGCTCCATAGGGGATTAACCCAACTCTCCGCTAGTTTGCAATAGCTTAAGCCACGATTATCCGCAGGTGGTCGTATTGCAGTGGGGCTGGCTCTGAGGGCTTAACCAACCTCTGCCCATTCAACATGACCCGAGCCTCCGTTCACACCATTGCATGAGTCGTTCCACCATTGCACGACTGTTCGTTTACTCTGACGACCCGAATGTCAGTTTAAATGTTGCTCGACTCGCCTACTGTTCAAACTTGTTTCCTTTGCCGTGTTGGTCGGGTCGACCCTGCCCAAGGAGTCGGGTTGTGGGTTCGACCCTCATGCCCTCCAAATTTTTGTATTAACCTTTTTAACCAATGGCCTGGGGCCACATGGCAGCCTCCGGGCAGGCCATGTGGCACCCTCTGATAGGCCCATATAAACTTAATAAAAATTAAATTTTTCCATAATAAGTTTTTTTACAAATTGACAAAATCATAGTAAAAAAGTCATGTTTTGGAGGTCACTGGACAAATTCAAACCTCAATAACTTTCACATACGACATCGGATTTGAGTCCCGTTCATGGCGCCATAATCGCAGTGATGAGACCTTTCCATTCATTCTGACTGCAACCATTTATGATCATTTCCATTTTTTAGCATTCTTTTCACTTGGACATGATCTCCTGATCAATATTCTACCTCATAAAAAATATAATTCTTTCTAAATTGGAACCAATGTGATTTTCAAACCCTTTGTGCTGTGTACAGTTCTTCATCAATATCCTTTAAAAAGATTTAAATTTCTGCCAAGTTTTTCTAGAGAAAGTGATGAGGTTGCAGCTGAACAACACCTCCTAGAATTTGAATACTTTCTGGACAAATTTCAGATTATCTATGAAGATGCGGCTTTAAGGATGTTTTTTCATTCATTAAAGCGGGGTGCCTAGGTTTGGTTCCAGTGTTTGGAGGAAGGTTCAATTAGTTCATGGCAGAATTTTCAAGACACCTTTCTTAGATATTGGGGCGAGCACAAGATGTACGAAAAACACATTTTGGATTTATATTCCATCGAGAGGCAGAGTAATGAATCAATCGTTGTGTTTAATAGGAGGTTTCAAAAAATCTATTTCAACATGTCGAAAGAAATTTGACCTCATGAAGATGCAGTTATGATATAATATTTGAGGGCTCTTTCTAGTGTCTTGGCTTTTTATCTCGAGGAGAGAAATCCTTCCACTCTGGAGCTGATGTTTCTTTATGCACAGGAAATTGAAGATAATGTGTGGGCTTGTAGAAATTTTTCCTGTCATGTTGAAAGAACAATTTTTTTTGAAGACAAGAGGGCCTGTCAAGAAAACATTGGAATTTCTTTACAAGAGAATGAAAATTCAGAGATGAAATAGGATTTTCAAAAGATTCTTGTATTGCTGAAACACAAGAATTTAAGCATTCTGAAGATTCTGGTCAAAAATTCGTCGCAACAACTAAAATACACGTTGAAAGCCTGGAATATCATTAGAATTTTCATAATATTAATGATTTTGTGAATAGAGGAGAAACTAGTGGAGCTCTTCAGGTGTTTTTGCAGGAGGGGGAATAATTTTGCCAAGAATTGGGATTATACGAAGAACATCAACATTATGAGGAACAAATATTAGATTTCTCTTTTCGACCTAAATGGTTGTCAGCAGAAAACAACAATCAATCTTCTCACATACTACCTCAAATTGAGGAGTAAAACAGTGAAGGAATTTGCCCTGTTCAAAGAAGTCTACATCAACAAGATGTTCAAGAAAAAGAGGCAGCAGAAGATTGGTCTCATTAGTTCTATGATCTAGTATTTGACTATATGAAAACTTTCTCTTTTCAGCAACAAGCATTCATGCAAAGGTATGTGCAAAGCTTTGTATCTAGAAAAATTTCATGGTACCTCCCTATTGTGATCTTCAAATTTCAACAGTATGGAGGCATTAGGTCTAACATGCAGATGTTGGATTGGTTCCATTGGAAGGCTGAATTCACCTGATTACGTTTAGAATATATAGGATTTGTGCATAAATAAGCTCAAAATTTGAGCATTTTTAGTTGTAGTATTTCTAGTTTGGTATTTTCAGTTTAAGAATAAAGGGAGAAGTCCAAATTGTAGCAGTTTTTGGGAGGATTTCATACTGGATCAACTCCCATTTGGGATTGACTCCATGCCCAATAACGACTACTGATCTACAAGTGCTCTTTGAATCCATGCCCAATAAAGGCTACTGATCTACAAGTTCTCAGCACTTTGCTAGCAAAGTGTTGTCCCAAATTGGAGCCAGATGTTGTAGCATAATTTGACTCAGCTAAAATTCAAGAGAGGTTCTAAGAAATTTAAGGTTGTTGAGGAACAATTTTTAAAATTTCAAGAAGACCTGCAACATGCTTAAAAGGATAACCACAAGCTCAACGATGAATCATTATCACATGTGCACTGGAACCAAAATCAGAGAAGCAGCAACATTGGAGGTGTAATATAAGCCATAGGAGCAGCAACGAAGAAAAGCGTGCAGCAAGGGTCAAGTCAGGCTTATTCGCGTACAAAAAAGTTCAAGAGTCGGGCTGATTGATGTGTTCAGAACATTGCACACAGGTCGGGGTCGATTCGTGCAAATATACGTACATAACTAATGTCCGGAGGCTTAATCGCAATCGCATGTGGAAGTATTGATCACATATTGCAAATCGAAATCGCAAAGCTCAGGAGGAATAGAACAAGGTTGAATCACCGAAATGCGAAATGTGATACAAGGACCAGATGTGATATAGTTCGAAGCTAGAATATAAAGTATTTAAAGTCCGTCTATGGGACCCTCTCACATATCTCACATCGCAAGCTCAGAAGAGATAGCAATCATAAGATAACGAGATACACTAAAGTGCGAAGTGTGATAACGAAGCAGACGCAATGCATCTCAGAACTATGATTTAATATATTCCAATCGCACATCACACATCGCAAGCTCAGGAGGAATGGCACTCATGAATATGTTATGAATGCCAAAATGCGAAATGCGACAAGGTTTTATATCGCCGATTGCGATTTGCAATCGGCCCCACGTCCACTTTCCACGTCATCCCTACCTTTATCGCACATCGCACATCGCAAGCTCATGAGGAATGACACTCATGAATATGTTATGAATGCCGAAATGCAAAATGTGATAAAGGGACGGACGCGATAGTTTTCAAAGGAAAATTGTAATATATTTTAAAGTCCAGTATTACGGAAATTACAAAGGAAACTCTGAACGTAGGGCAGACTCGGGTAGGAAAAGACTCGACGCTATGTGCATAACATCGATATGTATTTGCGGTGGTTCATTAATCAAAGACTAAATGCTGCGGGCATGAGCGGAAGAGGCAGAGTCGGGTAGTAGGTGACATGATGAAAATGTTCGAAACGCAAAAGCATGAGCATAGTCGGGTGGTAGGTGACATGATGACAGTGTTAGAAACGCAAAAGCATGGGTAGAGTCAGGTAGAGATGTGTTTATGAATACTGTTAGGATATCATAGCAAAAACGGAAAGAGACACATCAAAAATAAATCATATTTAGCAAAAGGATTATATTTCAAGTTTTATTTTGTTTTCTTTGTTAAGATCGAAGCTACAATGATGTCCTCTATTGCAATGTAATAAGTAGTTTAATAGTTTAGGCAGTCTAGGAGTTTCAAGAAGCTCGTGCAGTTACAAACTGCTTTTGTTTGTATTTAAGGAAGAGAGAAAGAGAGAGGAGGGGTTCCAAGTTCCGGACCTCTTGGAGACTACATTTTTTACGTATTTTTCTTATGGGTGAATGAAAGAAGCAACAAGTTTCTGGCAATTTTTGATGGTGATTCATGTTTCTTGTGTCATTTTATGTTGTTTCTTCCTTGAATGAAGTGAAGTAAAGAACCAGTTTGTCTCTGATTTATGTTTGTAAATAAGATTTAAATAGCCTTAATAAGCGCTCCTTCACTCCAACTCCTCTCCCTTCACCAATTCTCTTTGAAACTTAAAAGTAATAGATTATGTGTTTACAACATATTATTTTGAGTTTCCTCTCTCTCCATGAATTCTCTCTGAAACTTAAAAGTAATAGATTCTGTGTTTACAACATTTTATTGTGAGTTTCCTCTCTCTCCATGAATTCTCTCTGAAACTTAAAAGTAATAGATTACGTGTTTACAACATATTACTTTGAGTTTCCTCTACATTTCTTCTTTTCCATTCAGATATCAACAGTCAATGGCATTGTGAAATATTTTATTATTCCAGATTATTAAGGGTTTTAGAAAACTAGTTTCCATAGGGATAGAACAAACCCCTCATGATAAAATTATTTATGTGACACACTTTTAAAATGTCTTAAGCACTGGTTCCTTTCACAACCGAGGGATTGTCTCTTAAGAAACAACAAACCCAACAATAATATTTCTCATCCAGACCCCAATCTTCTTCACTTGCCCCATGGCGATGTGTCTCAGGAATGCCTTTCCTTTGTTGAATATAACATCGTAGCCATGGTCTTACAACACCACAATGGAAACCAAGTTATTCTTTAGACCCAGAATAAATATCACATTGTTGACCCTGAGAGGGGAACCATACTCCCTCTAAAAATTAATTGTACCGATACCGATCGCGCTATACCTCCCACTATCTCCCATATCGTTGTGCATCTGGAGGTATTTCTCCTCCAAGTCTCTCAAGAAATTTTTTTTCCCTTTCATATGGAATGAGGCACCACTGTCGAGATACCAAACACTTCCCATCACTGTGCTTGACATGCATGTAATGAGGGTCAAATAAAGCTCACATTGTGAAGCTAAAGCTTCACCTGCCTCTCCTCCTAAAGCCTTCTTGCTTGTTTTCTTATGTGGTTATTTCGTGGCATAGTGCCCGAATTCATGAAAGTGAGAACACTTGATTTTGGACAAGTAATTATTCTTGTCCCCTTGACTAGATTATGCTTTTGATTGGTATTTCTTCCCTTTCCATTTCTTTTCCTTTCCATCCAAAGCACAGTTCTCCTCATCCTCAACCTTGGATTAGGTCCCATCTTTGTTGCTCTGCCTTATTTATTCCCGCACTAGATTGGACCATAAATGCTCCCAAGTTGGTATTTTCTCTCTACCAGTAACGAATATTGATAATTGTGCCAGCTCTTGAGAAGGCCAAACAGAGCTAGAGCTACTAAATATTCTTCAAAGACAGTAGCACTGACCTTGCCAAGTTCATCACGAAACTGTGTAAACTTGTTGAGGTATTGCGAATTTGTTTCATACTTTTGCATTTTAATACCTCGAAGCTTGTCCTTGATTACCAGCTTCTTGTGGTCACTATTATTCTCAAACACATCTGTCCGTATATTCCACATTGCGAACGAATTTTCTTTCCCATTAAGATTCGATACAATATGATCCTTAACTCCCTCCAATATGATTATCCTCACTTTAGATACATCCTTATTCCACTTAGCGAGACCCTAGGAATCATATGCTTGGGTATTTGCTACATTTGTCTTGATGTATTCTAGCAGCCCATTATCATCTAATACAACCTCCATGCGGAACTTCCATGCCACAAAATTCTTGGTTCCTTCCAAATCATACTCGAGCCTGAGTCCATTGAAAGCCATCTTCTCAATCTTGGAGAAAACTTGCAACACTGATCTTGAAATTCGAACCTCCTGCAATGAAAAATTCAAATTATCTTCTCTACTGTGAATCTAGCTATGATACCTTGTATAATTTCAATGTAGATTCAAATTGCTCATGAAATTTACTAAATCACAAGATTATAATCTATTATACCAATCTGTGGAAGTAAATTCATGATCGAGAACACAAATCATTAACATGCATCAAGAATCAACACATATACACACATATATATCTAGGGGAAATCAACTGCTCAAAACCCCTTACTATCTATATTGTGTTAATCAAATAATCTGGATGAATACAATATGCTATGCTCAACCAACACTTGTATCTTCTATCCTTTGTCTTTCTGGCCGACCTTGGCCAATACTTAGCTAAAATTTCAAGCCTCCAAGCGCCTATTTCCTTGCACTATTCCTCAAGGAATTAGGCCCCTATTAATTAGGAAATTCCTCAATCTGGATTTCACAATTCTATTAACTCCTTCTTTGACTGCATGCATTACCTGTAGAGTTTGAAATATTCTACAACTGATAGTACATTTCCTTTGAACTCCGATCTCAACTAGATAACTAGAATTTTGTGCATGCATGAGTTAATTTAGGTTGATTGATCAGTTAACTAATTAAACACTGAAGTTACACCCCACTGCTAGACCTCCCACGTTCCTCCAATAGTTGGAACTAGTTTAACTGACCATAACTCAATTTAACTTAATCAAATTGTTACAACTAAAATTAACTCCACCTAGGCTCCTAAAATTTAGGAATCACTGTATACAACTCAATTTCATCCTCCAACTAGAATTAACTAAGACAATTGAGTGATAATAACTCATTTAACTCATTCAAGTTGTTTGCTGATGTGGAATTTTGATTTTCTCCTAATTTAAATAAGGGAAAAATTAAATTAGGAATTTCTTGTTGCATTTTCAACAAGTTTGTATTCTTGTATTAGTGATTATATGAGGGTCGTGATCCATAGTATAGTAGCCCTAGAATATTTTATTATATATTGATAATATAATTAAGTTGGGTTATTGAAAAATTGTAAAAGGTTGTCTATTACATGTTGATTTATTGTTTTGTTTATTCCACCGTGAAAAAGTAGTTTTTTGTGGCATTTGAGTTGGTTGCGTCAGAGATTCTAAGACCCTAACCTAGATTATCCAGTGTCGTGGAAAAACTACAATCCTCAACAAATGATGTAGTTGAAAGAATGAGCACGAATATCTTGAATATGGTATGCTCCATGATGTTTTTCAAAAATACAAAGTTGATGTTTTGGGATGTTGCTTTATCTGCAGTATATGTGAAAAATAGGTGTCCATATTTTTCTCTTAAAAATAAGACTCCTTATGCAATGTGTTATGGTTGCATTCCTTAAGTGAGGTGCCTCAAGGTAATTATTCCACCTACCATGTCTTGATTCCTAAGGAGCAAAGAAACAAGGTTGATGCAAGGAGTGAAAGTGCATCTTCTTCGGGTATTCAAATACCACAAAAGCATATCATGTTTACAATGTGCTAAAAAAGAAGTTTATTCTTTCAAGAGATGTAATTTATCTTGAATATTCAAAGACTGACAAAAATATTGAGTGACAACTTAATCATCTGCATAGATTCACTCATACAAATACATATCATGAATTTGATAATGAGATTCCACATCTTTAGTGGGGGATCCCTTTGTTGGATCAATCTCTAAAATATTCTTTTGAAGCACCATCTCTCCTTCATGAAGTCCCAATCACTTTATCATATTAGAAATATCCATTGAATGTGTGATTGAGAGGATTGGAAGGTTGAATTTTGATGCAGCACCGTCTCAATTAGGGGAGAAAACTTGGACCATCTCAGAAAGGTTCACCAAAATGACTCATCAATGTTAATTTTCCACTTCTCTATGTTATTTCAATTACTTTAGCCCAATTCACCTCTTCAATAAGAAATATTTTGAAATATAATTAATTCTTTCAATGTTCAATTCAGTAATTGAAGATAGAAAAATAAATGCAACAACAATAGGAGACAATCAAAACATCACCAAGAGCCATTGATTTGGTAAAAAACTAGGGGAAAACCCCACAAGGGGGAAGCCCTTTGAAATTATTGTTATATTAGATTTCCATAAAATGTTCAAAAAAGAGTATAATGAGCCAAAATCCATAAATAAGTATCAAAGTCAAAGTTTTGACTTGTTCAACAATTCAACCAACAATTATCCAAAAATATGTGTCAATAGTCAAATCTAGTCAACTGTCATAATCTGCATTTTTGTCCAAGTCAACAACAGTCAAAGTGTGCCCTACCTAGTCAAAGTAAAAAATAAATTTAGCCTTCCAATATCTTGTTCAACAGCCCTCCAATTCTACCTCAAGAGCTTTTCAAATTTAGCCCAAAACAATCCAAGAATACTCTGTCAAACTCGGTCAAAGGAGAGAGAAACTAATGCGGTCACGTATGCAATTTTTTCTTACGGTTAGCCTAAGTCAAACTTCTCTAGATGCCTCGGTTTTTGTGCAAAAAAAATCAGCCTACCAAAATAGAAATAGTCCTAAGAGATCAAGCTCAAAATCAGCTCCAAAACAGTTGGACAATGTTGGTCAAAGTGTAAATGTACTTTAGAATTTTAGCCTCCTGAAAATGTCCTTCCTCTTACTTGCATGTGTGAAGAGAAACTGCTGAAATTTCAGATTGTACGAACAAAATAGAGAAGAGAAGTGTGTGATGATGATGTCTCCAAATGAGGCTCCTTGACTTGTATTTATAGGCGTTGGAGGAGGGCTAATTAGCCTCTAGGCCATCTTGATCAAATGTGCCATTGTGGGCTTGACTTCAAAGTACACTTTCCATTATCCAAATTCAATGCTTCAAAGGTCAACTTTGGTGCTTTCGAAAACAAGAATCTAGTCCAATGATTAGAATTCATCACTGAGCTTCCAAATTAACACTCTCTCTCAGTTAGGGAGAAATTCCAACTACATCATGTGACCATCACAAATATCATGTCATCAAATCATGTTTCATATTTGCGCAAATCTATCTGTTGAACCATTATCGAATATAAAGAATAAGAATCATATGGGAGCTTCAACTACCACCCTCTATACCGAGTAATATGAAATATACAGCTTACCGAGCAAGGGTCACTACCATCCCATTATGCAATCAATGGGAGAGATACCACTTACTATATAAGAGGTAAGGATCGCATCCATCATATTACCTATTGATCTTCCCAACAACGACCCTCAAGAGTCATGTGGTAGAACACATGCATCATAATCTGATCTTGGGTGAGATACCCGACTTACCAAATATAAGGATCACATGCCCCAATCCTCCTCAACCTGTTGGCTGGATGGGGAGGGACAATCCCAACAAGCCCGACTTCTAGGTATGATTCCAAATAGGGTATACTCTTTTAGATCAAGATAGGGGGAGATACCCGACTTGTCATAAAAAAAAAGGATCATGCACACCCTATGGGTGAAAATAGGGGATATACTCGACCTACTATAAGAGTAGGGATCCCGCACACCTATTGTCCAAATTTGTCTCAACCCTAGCAACCCTCAAAGCTCCATTCCCACCTTGGGAGCTCAACCAAGGGGGAAGAGTTATGCTCAGTGTTCTCGATCAACAAGACCCATTATATGGAGAGGTCACATCCATTAGTCCAAGCTTATCTCTAAAGACCAAGAACTTCCCTTTCAGCAAAGCCTTGGTGAGAATATATGTTATTTGTTCATCTATCAACATGTGATGAAGCCTAACGGCTCCTCTCTGCAGCATGTCTCGAATGTAATGATATTTGATCTCTATGTGCTAGGACTTGCCATGAAATATGAGATTTTCTACCAATAAGATCCCACTCTTGTTGTCATAATATATCAGAGTAATGTCTAGGACCTACTCAAACAAATCTCCAAAGATATTCCTCAACTAAACTACCTCACAACTAACCATGCTAGCGGCAATATACTCTACCTCGACAGTACTCAAAGATACTTATTTTTGTTTGTTTCTCATCCAAGATATCATGGCAGATCCAAGGATAAAAAAAAATCCTAAAGCTATCTTCCTATCAAAAACATTTCCTGCCCAGTCAACATCGGTATATCCATGAATTCGAACATCTTCGGCAGAATATCTCAGATCAAGGGTAATCATCCCATGCAATTATCTAAAAACGTGTTTAGAAGCAATCCAATGTGCATGGAGAGGCTCCGTAATAAATTGAATTAACGTGTTCACTGCATACCATATGTCCAGATGGGTGTTCACTAAGAACATCAAAGCCCCAATCGATTGTCTATACACGAATGGATTCACCAAATCGGGTCCTGCAATTTCTTCACATAGCTTCTTGAAATTCATTTCCATCGGTGTGGCTAGGGACTTGCATTATGTCATTCCAAATATTTCCAACAACTTCATGACATATTTTCCTTGTGAAAGGAAAATCTCACTAGGCCTTTGCCACACCTCAAGGCCTAAGAAGTAGTGCATGAGTCCAAGGTACTTCATCTCGAATTTAGAGGTCAACTCCCTCTTACACTCAATCATCAGGGACTCACTATCTATCACAAATAGATCATCAACATATTAAACTAAAATCAAGGGCATATTTTGGACCACCTTGAAGTAGAGGTTGGGATTAGAGCTACTTCTTGTGAATCCAAGCTTGATCTTGAATAGCCATTTTGTAGTCACCATTGATTTCCCCTTCAATCTCAGAATGACATGATACATCATTCTTCATAATTGATTCATATTCTTCAGCCATAGCATCCTTCCAAAATTATTCTTTTATGGCTTCCTCAAAGGTGTGAGGCTCGGCTTGAAGAATATTACTCGTTGCTACAACAAATCCGTGATACCTACATGGCTTCTTTCTTTTTGTAAAGGTCCCTCTGGCGGAAATGTGTCTCTCAACATCCTGTAATGTGTCACGAAGCCAAAGTGGCCTCTTCCTCCCATGGAGATCACATGGAGGAGGATCCAAGCAGTCCATGGGCTCGATGGGATCATCAAAAATGTCCCTTTCTGATTTTAGTACAGAAGGACCTTCAAGAATATCCATATCATCACTTTCCTTCTCAGGAGGAGGAGGAAGAGGAATGTCCCCTGGTTTTCCAACGGTAATATCTTCATCGAATGTTACATCCTACTAATTTCAACCTCCCTTTGACCAGAGATATATATTCTAAATTCTTTGGAATATTCATAATACCAATGTTGGATACGAAAGGGCTTGACACTTGTGAATACTTCTTCAGGAGTCTTGTTGTCCAATTCTTGATGAGGAACCCTGATTTGAACATATATCATGGTATTTTTTGCTTCACCCTAAAGGAACTTCTACAAATTTTTAAAATGGAGCATGGCTCAGGAAGCTTCCACAATAGACCCGTTATTTCTCTTAGCCACTCCATGTTGTTTGGGATTATAGGGCACAATTGTATCCTTCTTGATGCCTCCCTTCTTGCAAAAATATATGAACTCATTTGAAATGTACTTTCCACTATTGGCTGACCTGAACATCTTAATTTTCTTCTCTGATTGATTTTCAACCGAATACTTGAAGTCCTTGAACATTTATAAGGTCTCATCCTTGTGCTTCAAGTAATATATCCATGTCTTCCTTGAGAAATCATCGATGAAGGTTATGTAGTAGAGATGGACACTAAGAGAATGTACGAGCATTGGTCAATATATATCAAAATGAATGAGTTGGAGGACGTCATTATTCTTATTCTTAATAGAGGATAATGGTCCCCATGTCTTCTTCCCATTGGCATATCCTAGACATACTCCATCATGTTGAGCTTGAACATTAAGGATCTCAAAGACCAAATTTTTAAATTTCGAAAGAGCTTCATAATGTAGATGAGCCAATATTCAGTGCCACAACTCATTTTGATGATTAGTGTCATGGACCATTTCTAGAAGAGGTCTACTAGTGACTCTGTAAAGTCCTTGAAATATAGATCCCAATGTGAAAGCATATTTCATAGGGGATCCCATAGGCCAAGTAAGTACTTTTCCTTTGATGAAAGAAAACCTAATTCCTTTTTCCTCCATGGAAGATATAGATACTAAATTCTTCTTTAATCCCGACACATACATCACATCATGAAGAAAAATTATTCCCAAAGCCGAAATGAAATTTAACATAACCAAATCTCTTAACATGATGAGTGGAGTTGTCGCCAAGAATAATCTTCAAATTGGGCTCCATCTCTACCAAGTTAGAGAATATTCTTATACCCAAAGAAATGATGAGAGGCCCCACTTTCAACCAACCAACTATCCCAAGTATTCGGGGGAGAGGAGATAGAAAGAGAAGAATAAGGATACATTCAAATTGACTATTAGTAGCATTACTTCCATACCTAGAATTTATTGGCTTCTTTTTAGGTTGGTGGTCTTCTTCGTGATCATTTGGAGCATCTCTTCTTCTTCTTCCATCTCTTCCATTATGATAATTTATTCGATCATCTCTCCCTCTTTGATTATTGAATCTACTATTATTACTTCTAGTCTTGCTTCTAGTGTTGTATCTTGGAGCATTGTTCTTCTTAGGGCAATCTCAAGAATAGTGACCCTTCTTGTGACACTTGTAGCATTCAATGTGCAACGATTCCTTGTCTCTTCAATTCCTCTTATTAGAATTTCGGGGAGTAGGATTCCTTGAACTTGATGAAACTCCTTTTCCTTTATTTTTCTTGTTATGAGTAATGAAAGCAACGGGATGTCCTTCATGTTTTTGTATCATGAATCTTGAAATAATATTGGATTATTCTTGAGTGAGTTTTCCAACAAGTTCATAAAATGACGAGAAATTGTCGTTATTTCTTATGGCGATAATGAAGGTTTACCAAATAGAGGGATACCTATAAGGGTTACCAACACCAACTCCCTATCAGGTACAGTTTCCCCAACTATCTGTAATTGATCTTTAAGACCAGATATCCTCATGATATAGGATTGCATAGATTTTCCTTTATTCATCTTCATATATTTGAGTTGATATTTCAAGGAGATAATTTCATTCAAATTTTTTATTTCATACATGTCGTCCAACTTGTCATTCAAATATTTAGACTTCTTAAAATTCCTAACATAGGCAAGTAAATGATCTTGTAAACCATCAGTTATAATTTTCTTTTTAACTCACCTTTCTTGTACTTGTTTTTGGTAGCAGTGGGAGCATTTTCCGGAGGCTCAAGGACTTTTCCTTGTATTTTCTCCAAGAAATAATTGTCATCCAATATGATTTCCAACCTAATATTCTATGCAACAAAATTTTATGAGTCTCCCATCTTCTCAGCGTCCTTGAATACTGAAATAGTCATCTTGACTTAATTAGATAGACTCCTTCAACTTTTCTAAAGATGATTGCTTTAGATATTATCTTCTTTGGGCTTTTCCTTCATCTTAATTGTGATCCCATGTTAGTTTTCCATTTCTCTATGTTATTTAAATTACTTTAGCCCAATTCACTTCTTCAATAAGAATTATTTTCAACAATAATTATTTCTTTCAATGATCTATTGGACACCTAATTTGCTAAGGGTTTTGGTGTGGAATGTGAACAATCACTAGAGTCTAAGAGACCTTAGAATATGTATCTAATGGCCATAAGATTGTATATACATGTATATATTTATTAATGGAAAAGGATCTCACGATTATGTTTCGTATATGGTCCACATTTTTTGTGTATGTCTAACATGGTATCAAAGTGGGCGAGTTCCCGCCCTCCTCAAATTTGAGCCACTAGTTTATTTTTGTGGCCATTTATGCCCTTTTTTAGATATGTTGCAGTGTGTAGTAGATTATTCTCTGGGAATTTGAAAACTCCTCTTTGGCATGCACAGTCTGCTCCTACCCTAACACCTATTTAAGCACTGAGTTTCTTCATCTGCATTGATTATCGTGATTCATGGTAGTATTTATCAACACAGGGATTATCAGTCATGTAATATTGTTGAACTGATGGAGCTTGTTTTTGTCAACGTGTCAGGCGTTGTATGGAAACCTCAATGAAAACCTTCCTCTATCTCTTAGGACCATTTTTTCAATCCTGTATGACCGATTCATTACCAGTCACGACCCAAACCAATAAAAATAACAGAACAAGGCAAGACTTGCAATGACATGCAATTAAAATGGAGGAATCACTTATTAATTTATTCCAATTGGTGCATTTTCTATGAAAGAATTCTTTGCACAATGAAACTATACACTAGTTGAAATTTGACTTGTGTGTTATGCATCCATGTTGTGTTGGTTAAAATGGTGTATTGTGTTGGTAAGTAGTTTTTTCTACTATGCTTTGAGCCTGTGCTTTGGTATGTGCATTGGTGATCCAGGAGGATCCTCAAAATGCTTAAAATTTAATAGTCTCAGATGATCATAAAACCATCGCAAACATGAAGAGCTGGTCATGTTGATTCCGGTGATATGTTCAGTTTTCAAAATGGCCTCCGTATGAGGAAGAAAATGCATTCTGAAATTTTGTCAAAATGGGAAAAATAGGGACTGCATAATCAATAGTGACTGCCTCAGATTAGGCCAAGTGGCAACACTAGAGAAGGAAAAGTGGCAGCAGGTGAGAAACACAAGTGGCAAGAGGTGAGCAAGGCATGTGGCAGTGAGTGGTAAATCCACAATCCAAACCACCACCGACAAGTTCGTGGGTCGAACCCGCGACCTTCGACTTGTCGGCACAAAATATTGCCAACAAATCACGAATTGAATTAGTATAAAAATGGCGCACGTATATATTTAAAAATTTGTTATGTTCATATGGTGATAAAGAGTTGGCAGAGCCCGCCATATCATACACATCATCTGTACGATGACCTTACATACAAATTGTCATCTGAACATGGGCCTATATCTGTAGGCATGTCTCCATTGGACAACTTTCCAGTGTCGACGACTTTCTGAATTATGTACATGTTATTAGATTGTTTATGTGCTAAACATGGGAATGCCTACCCTCAGAAATTATGATCAAAGAGGATATATCATGATGTAATGTATTGTAATATTGATGCACATGACCACTCCGCTTCATCTCCAGCCCATCACAGTGTAAAGCATCTCAATCAAATGTTTTTATTATTTTGATGTCATACTTTAGGGGGAAATTGCTATAGGTCAATTTGGGCATCATTCCCAATGACCTGGTTAACTAGGCATCATCTCCATGACCAATGACTAAGGTTCTATCATTCCCTATCATTTCAATTTGATACATGCCCTAAGGCAAGAACAAGACAAATCAAGCATGACTTTCATCCAGCAAAGGTTTCCAAGCTTTGAATTTTATTATATAGCATATGGGAGCTCACCAACGCTACCTCTAAGGGGACTAAGTACATTTCATATGCAGGTAGCCCCATGCAAGGCTGCTCTGAAAAGCACTTCCCGACATCTATGGGTGCATTGGTCACATTGGGAGCGAAATTCTCATTGTTACGGAATCTCCACTTGGCCAGTGCCTTCTAGAAGAGTTCACATGTGTCAAGCTTCGAATCCAAGTGTCCATTTGAAATCTACAATATTGGAAACATGTCTTACCTATTATTGGAAAGTCATTGATTGCAAAACAAACTTCATCTCCTCTATAAATTGAGCACAGATCTAAGTGTTTGATGAGGAAGAATTTGAGTAGAGAAAAGATGGTGGATTTTCAATTAAGAGTTAGATTTGTGTAACAGCTGCTGGAGAGATTTATACTGTGATGGGGCTTAGGATCATTGTTGGAAGGGTCACTTCAAATCAACCATTGGGTTGTAACCTCTCCTTCTATCATCAATAAATAATACAGCTTACTTTTCCCTATATGCATCTGTATTGGCTTTGATTTTTCATGTTGTAAGATCTTAGTTGATGTATATGGTTTATGCTTTGCTTATTTAGCTAACTAACTTGAATAGACATCTGTATTATTGCTATCTTCTGTTTTTTTAGTGTTCTTTCTTGCAGGAATAATTTTGCCTTGAATTTGAAGCTACAATGGAAGCGACAGAAGGAGCCATTTAGAAGCGCTTGGATTACAGGTAAGCCTCTAATCCTTTTTGTGTGTCTGCTCTAAGTTAGGAAAGGTAGTCGTATAGTCTTTAATCTGTTGTTCTAGACTATCATCTTTCCAGGGAAGCGTGTTTTATCCGTAATTCACAATTCTGTCCAACACTCACCTTGGGCCCCACTCATTAAAGCCACTACTTCCATGCATGGAGTCTCCCTCCAAAACTGCGATGTCCCACAATGAATATCCACTCCTCCATACTAGTGTTGTTGATTTGGTCAAAGTTGACCTAGTCTACATGCTCCAACCCCTTTTCACACACAAGGGTGCTCAATAAAGCTATTAAGATGATCTCCATCCACATTGGGAGTGGTTTTATTCCTACTAAGGAGATTTATGGGTCTCCATACCCTCTTATTCATCAAACTAAGAAGCAAAAACAAAATTTAATATTCCAACTAGCTTATAGCTAATTGGGAATATTACAGTCCTCCCCTCCCAAATGTTGCTTGTCCTCGAGCAACTGTAAAGGTGAGTGTTGCAACCCTTATCCTCCTTCCTTGGTGACATCTCCATGTGATAAGCACTCCTCATATACCAAGTGCCTCCCGATCAATCCCTCCATGAAATGCTCCTCCAAAATACTCATGAGATGAAAATGACTCACCTCATAAGGAAGCAAAAGATCCAATGTAGCAATCATGGTTTGCCCAATGTTCTCCCTAAAACATGAAGCATAAGAAACATGGAGAATCTCCCTCCCAATGGGCATTTTACATCCTTGCATCCTTCCTCCATTCATTCCCATAATAAGAATAAGGACATCATAAATGTATGGGATCAAAACCAAGGATACATAAGTTGCCATATGTAATGCCGGAGGAGGATCATATTCCCACATGTGGAACCATCACAATATATGTCCTGCTACCTCAGATAATGATATAATAAGTGGTTTACCCACCACTTACTTGTTTCCATAGTCTTCTCACAAGTTTTGAGAAGGTGAGTAATGTTTGGTGCCTTTGGAGTACATCCTGAATGATATGTCATCTCCCTATATCTTCTTAGGGAGTGGCCATGCTCAACACTATTTATGGCCCCAATTTGACTATGAATTTTATAAGGTAGAGTGCCCCCACTTGGAGCAATGGCCTTTATATGTATGGTAAAGGAATGCAAACATTTATCAAATAAATCATTATGCATAAAAACATGATCCTTACCATTGCTCACACCAATGGAGTGGCTCATAGATAGATCCCCTCTCATTCTCAAAGAGGAAAGAGGTGGTTGTGATAACTCCATAAAAGAGTTATGTCTCTCCTCCATATCCACATGATCCATGCATCTCCTCAAATGCTGATATATCTCCTCTCCAAGGCCTTCCCAAGTATATCCCTCCATGATGGTATGGTATGCTCTCATGGAATAAGTGTGGTTGAATATAAACTCCTCATGTGTTGCTTGTAGCAAATTATCCTTGAGCTTGGATGCTCTCGATAAGAAGATCCTACTCTGATAGTATATGACCCCATCTCTTACTGAATATCCCTCCTCTAATAGTTGGTCATCAGGTATCATGCATGTAAGAAGATCCTTGGAATAATCCACCAACAGCTGGGATTTCCAATAAGGATCTATCCTCCATATTGACAGTGTTGATGAACTATCATATAAAGAATTTTCCATGTGGATTCTCCCTTATTTGACATCCCCCATGCCAAAGTTACATACAGTAATTCTGTTATAACCCCTTTGTTTCTCCTTTCTCAGCGCAAGATGTGAGGTGAGTGTGGGTAATGATGATGTTGGGAAAATGTCTCCCTCCTCCTTGAGTCTTCTCAAGACTCTCTACGTTGTACCATGACCTCCCAATGCTCCCACTCCTCCTGGATTTATGAGTGGTGCAACATGTTGTGAGACATTTCTCACCAACTCCTGATCAGGTGGCCTCCCAAGTGGAATGCCACTAACAGTAATATCTCATGGGCCAGGGTTATCTACATACATGATGGGACTGTTAGGTCCTTGCTTCCACTGCGCAAACCCAACTCTGTTTTCTATGTGGAAGTTGTTTGTGAGGGATATGTGTGCATGCCCCTAATCATCTGATTTTTTCCACTCTTTCTGTCCACCCACACCATCTACAAATTCTCCCAATCTATGGTGACCTTCCCAAAGTAATGAACCACTGCACACCCAATATCACACTGGTGTCAGGTATGTCAACCACAAAGAAGTGATCAGTCAATGTATATGTCCCCATGGTGATAGACAAAGATAGAACATAATGCATGCACTGCATAGTTCTATCTCCTCGGACCAAAACTGGAAATCCCTCAAAATCATAAGTGGGTATTTCCCTCCTCTACACTATTTGGGCATCAATAAAGTTGTGGGTATCCCCACTATCAATCAAGACTGAAACCCTCTAATCTTGAATGGTACCTTTAACCCTCAAGGTCAATTACTTGGGTAATACTCTCAATGATGCAAGGGCCCCTCCAATTGGAGAAAATGCTCCATTCCCACCTCCTGGTGGTGGTGGATCCTCTCTTGTTATCCCAACACTGTGACCTCCTTCTAGTTCTTATTCCTCTTCCTCCTCATCATCTGAAAAGACCTCTATATAGTGTGTTTTTCATGCTGCACATATATCTCTGGGTGCCTATGGTTCTTGGCATGTGAAGCAAAGCTTCCTTCTCCTCAAGTCTCTTCGGACATCATCACTAAGAGGTACTTTTTTTTTTCTCTCTTTTGAAAGAGGAGCCTTCTCATCTTTTCCCTTCAATGGAAAAGTGGGATTTTTTTGAAATTTTGCCTTTGCTTTTGGCAAGGCATATTGTAGATATCAAACCATTTCAATGGAATCTTGAAGGGTAGTGGATTTGGTAGATTTAACCAACCCAAGTAGAGGTTGTGCTAGCCCATCAATAAACATATAGACCCTCCATGCTTCAGATAAATCAGGAACCATAACAGAAAGTTGTATAAATTTAGAAATATAAGTTTTTGGATTACCTGATTGTTTGAGCTTATCTAACCCCATGAAAGGTGCCTCCGGGTCTCTTTGATCAAGCCTCTCCACCAACTTCCTTGTGAACTCTGAATATGCAGTCACATTGGCATGACCTCGTGTAGAAAGTCCATGAAACCGCCAATCATGTGCTTCACCCTCAAGGTGCAGCGCTGCTATTTTGATGGCCTCCATCTCCGGTAATTGGTTCAACTAGAAGTAGATGTATAGCTTCTCTACCCATGATTTGGCAGTTCATTTTAATGACCCATCAAAGTTGGGTAAGAAAAATCTACCCATAGTCTGATGTAGATCGTGATTCTTTATGAATCCTCCACCTCTATTGTGATGTTGGGGTCTCCTATTGTCCTTGATCTGACAGAACTCTTGAAAGCTCAAATGGTACTTCAATCTCTGAGATTGAGACTCATACTCAAGAAAATAATCTTCAAGAGTTTCTTGTTCTTGAAACCCTCCATTTCCCATTACTGAAAATGTAGGCATTGTAGAGCGTTGGGAAACCTGTTGCTTCACTCGTTTATCACTCTAGTGATGCGAAATGACTGAGCCTTCTCCATGTAGAAACCCTTTAGGGGATTCTTTGTCTATCCATTCTCATATCCTTTATTTCTCTTGCAATGTATTGCATAGTTCGAAGAATAATATTAGGGAACTCCTTCTCCTCATCTTCTCCTGATAAAGGGGTTTTACCCTTATCTTCTATATCATCTGTATAATCATATCTCCAGTTTCTTTTGAGATACCTCTTCTCTATATTTGTGAGAGGATCTCCTTCTTCTAATGGCATATTGGCTTAAGATGCACAAGTTTTAATTCTAGTGATCCTAACTTTTTCCAAATTGATTTGGACATGATGCATGTGGATGCTCCTTCAAATACGATGCATCGGTGTATGGTGATGTTCTGAACTAAAACCAGTATTTGGAAAGTGACCAGAGAAGGAAGATCGGGGCTTGCTTTGTCTAGGTCAAAAACCATTAGGCATGAATCAGAAGGGTCTATTGTGCCTAACACGGAAAGTAAGGCTTTCTGTTGTCTTGGGAAAGATTACAAAACTTCTAAGGCTGACACGAAGCTGGTGATTGTGCTAAATCATCTACTAGTCTATAGCTACGAGCATATTTAAAGTGATATCCTGCGCACCTAGTTGGTGTTGGAATCACGATTGTCGTTAGACCAAAACCCGCAGCCTTTATTCTCCACTACAAACGCCAGAGTTAGGATCCACGAGAGGCGATTAGTCCATGTCGCGAAACACACGGGGAGCGTTGAACCCAATGTCCAACAATCTCCCCCCAACGCGAGCCGGGTGAGTTTCGAACTCGAGACCTGTCGCTCTGATACCACTTGTTGGAATCATGATTTTCGTTAGACCAAAACCCACAGGCTTTATTCTCCGCTACAATCGCCAGAGTTAGGATCCACGAGAGGCGGTTAGTCCATGTCGCGAAACACACAGGGAGCCTTGAACCCAATGTCCAACAGTTGGTCCCTTAATCATTTTTGAAAGGGGCTCTATAGGTACTTTGGATATGGTTAAAGGTGTAGTAGGTGCACTTGTACTCATGCCTAATGGGTTGGTGTTTAGAGGTGTATCGTAGTTTCTATTCCTTTTTTGGAAGAACAATTCTTCGCTAGCCATGTAGATCTCGTGACTTCCTCCTCTGTTATTGTTTGGGAGTGTTTGTTGGGTGTTAACAACTCCTTGGTGTCCATAGTTACCCTTAAGTTTTTTCAATTCGGGGAGTTCGGGACAGTGGTGAGTGTAATGGACATATTCACCACATATGGGACAAGAATGATTTGTCCTTAGTTTGGGTCTCTCTTTTTTCCCTTGGGAGTTATTATTTGGCTCTTGGTTTTGATTTCGGTTGAGGTTTCCCCCAGCCTGAGATCGCGGGGGGAATTTTTGATTACTACCCCCTATCCAGAGTCTCCCTTTTGCTTATTCCTAGGCTTCTTTTTGTAGTGTTTGGAGAGTTATTTTTGTTCTCCTGGTTGTAAGACTATCGTTTTTAATCTTGGGATGGTTGCATTAGGTTCACCAACGCGTTGTTTTGTGGTGGAGGATTTTGTGCAGGGAAAGGGGATATAGGTTCCCCTGTCCCTAATTGGTGTAAAATTGTTGGGGGGGCTCTCTTGTATCAACATTCCTAAGTAAGTGTTGGTTCCCCTACGAGTGAGGGTACGAGCCTCCTTGTTGTTGACGGTATGGTATCACCCAATTCGTCATATTCTGCAAAGGTGCAGATTGACTTTGATGGTATCCATGTTGCGACACGTTCTAGGTAGAATCATATGAGTATCCTAGGTATTGGATATTGATGCCTAGGTGACCTTGAGTCAAGGACCCGATAAAACTGTCTACAGTATTCGACGCGCCTGGTAACTCTCTATAAGTTTGTAGGCGCAGAGAGTTTGGCAAGACATTGTAAATATATCCTGACTAGGTGTAAATGAGTTCAATTTGTCGAGCCTTGCTAATGGCATCCTCCTCTGAGGCAGGTTTCTATGTCACCATGTCTTTTGAGATCTCGAATATGAGAGTTTTCAAAAATAAGTCCAACAACAGTCTGTCTTCAAGTTTCTATTTACACAAACTGCGATGTCGCCGCCATTCGTGGAGATGGTCCGATATATGGACGATTGGCGTCTTCCTAAAATGAGACAGCAGTTCCATTCATGAATCATGGTGAATGGGTAGTTGAAAATAGGTGAGAAACGCAATAGTGAGGGTGCTAAATGTTCCATGAGAAGCATAAGGTTGCTCGACATACCATTTCGTCGCATGCCCTGTTAGGGTGCATTGAAAAAGTCTTAGTCGAATAGTATCATCAATGATACTATTGGACGAACACCACAGGTGGAAAGTCATAATATGATTTCCTGGGTCTTCCAGTTGCTTCCCTCTTAATTTTGGTATATCTGAAGGGAGCTTCGTGGGCATGGGAGGCCAATTAAAACCATGAGCAATGGGTTCATTAGTTAACTTCGTTAGGTCTGGAAGATTAAGTGATGTTAAGAAGGGTAACTAAGTATTGACTTCCATTGTACACTGTGGAAAAACAGGTGTCTGAGTGTGATGGTTCATGGGGGGTGCCTGGGGAATATTAACCTGTGGCATGCCTTGATGAATGTTCTACTGACTCCTCAAACAGGTAGCGCTCCTCTGCCCTCTCAAAGTCGTGGGAGGAGTTGAGTGTGGTGACCCTACTGGGGTTTCCACTAGTGTGGTTTTGGGTGACCCTTTGGGGTTTCCAATAATATATGTCCCGATAAAAGATGAAATGATAATGGTGGAAGTGTGTCTTCTTTGACGCCTAAATAGCAAGAGACTTGGCAATCCTCCCTCTAATGGGGGGAGGTCCAAGAAATGCCTAGATCGACGGGGTCCCGTTGGGTCCGTTATGGTGTCGAATAACTTAATCTTGGTGATATTTTTGGTTTGCTTGAGGAAGGAATATTTTTATCAAAGCAAATATGTTCACATGCATAAAACAAAGCGAAAAAATAAGCAGTAATTTTTCCTTTAAATTAACGCTATGTGACCAAGAAAGCAAAAAATGCGGTTTTGTTTGTTTTGTGTATGATACTCAAAAGCCTAGATAGACCTATTCGTCCTTACACTCTCAATGTAACTGGGCCTTGCGAAGATGTCTTCTTATGGGTATTGGGGCTAACATCCAAAAATAATTAGCGATGCCTTCCAGCAACCGAAGAATTGACCAAGGTAATGGTAAGAGGATCAAGTGCTACCTGCACTGTCACCTATAGGAAAGGATGCCCTAGTTTTGGCCACTAAAGTACCATCATCCCACGTGAGTGTTTGAGTCTTGAGATTCTTGGTTATTAGCTACCAGTACCGAGCAGTAGATGGGTCAGGTAGCCCCAAAAAGTACCGCACGCACTCAGACTAAGCTTAACCCCCTCTGAAACGGGTCTCTGGTAACGCTCAGGTATTTGTTCCGTGGGAGGATAGATGGATTTGAAGCTCCCTAAAAGGTCAATATCTATGTTTCAGAATTTATTATGACCACAACATATTATTGGATGCCTACCCCCGATGGTCCTAACATAAACTATAATTTCTTTTCTGGCCCTTGTGGGGATAACTTAGTGAGTTCATTTAGTGATTATTTTTAGAGAGTCTCAATTTTCTTACGGTGTGCCTTGGTGAAGTGGTTGGAAATACTGATAGGGGGGGTGAATCAGTATTCCTTTCAATTAGAGCATTAGTTAATCTTTAATTATTATTAGTTTATGTACAATGATATCAGTAAACAAAAGGAACACAAATGCACACAATTTTTAAGGTGGAAACCCACTCCAGGAAAAAAACCACCTAATGCTTTTCTAATAATTCTTTAATATTCAACTCCAATTGAAAATAAAGCTCCAAATTTCTAGAATATAGAAAAACATTCTTCTCCAACTCCCACTAGATGGACGCTCCAATGCCCGAGATTCTTTAGTATTCAACTGAACGGATTCCCCAACACCCAATGAGCTACAACTCACCCTAGCACCACCCTACCACCCTGTAGAAGAATGATGTAGAAGAAGAAGACACACTACAACATAAACCCAACTATGACACGGCCACCTAATGATGATCCTAGACCACCTGACACTGCCTCTTCAACTCTTGGCAGATAGACACTAGTACAATTTTTACAATAATGTATTTACAATGACTTAGTACAATGATACCTTTACAATGATTGTATGTGGTGCCGCCCACTTGAAGACTTAATGTGATGAACTTATTGTTTCTGTTATGCACCTTGGTTGCTGCTCTTGTCATGCTACCCTATTCTGCACCTTGCTTTGCTTTGTTGCCCTAAAAATTCTAGTCCTTTGCAGCCGTTCACAACACATGATCTAGATTTTTCTTGCCTTCTAGGAGCTAGATATTGAAACAGGTGTATCTCTGTTATTTTAGATCCCCAATATGTGATTTTCAGTCTTGCAATAGTCCTCTGAGTTGTCTTTCCAATGCCATAGGTTTGACCCAATTTGGATTCTTCAACAGAGATTTATGCCCAATCTCTCACAATGCCCTAATTATGGACTGTTTCAGTAGAGCGAACTTGTACGGCATGCCACATGTCATTGTTTCTTCATTTGGCTCTGAACTTTATAGAGAAAAAACTACAGTTCATGCACTATTTTTCACTTTTTACATAATTCCAATCCGATACTCAGAGAGAGAGTTATGACAATTTTTCCAACGTCACTTCTTTGAGATGAATTTCAGGAGCCTGCAAAAACACTAAATTCCACATATCATATCTCTGAAAATATTGTGCACCTTGATATTAAATTTTCATAGGAGCTTCTTCAGTATTTTAGATTCACATCATAAAAATTTCATCTTCTGAACCTTCGTAGAAAAAAATTTAGAGCGAAAATTCCACGATGACCTATTTCAAATAGCAAAATCCCTTGCATAAGGAGGATATGAGGATCACAATTTATATAAATGCTTAGGTTGAGAGAAGCTTCAACAAGTGAACGTGGGAGGGATTTTAGGAGCTTAAAAATTATTAATTATGACTTTTCAATGACCCATTCCACAACCCCATGGGGTTTTAGCCCACTAACTGGGGTTATAAACTTCAAACATGAATATCTCTCAAACCGTGAAGAATTATGTGTCGTGCCATATATCAACAGAAACATCTCGACAAGTAGAAACCATCAAAATCATTATTGAATCATAATATAGTAATTTGGTAGGTAAAAATTTCCATGCAATATTGGGTTAGCCCCTAGTGCTGCTTGGGTTGACATCAATGACAATCGCTGATCAAAAATCTCGGCCTTTGGCATTGATGGCAACACAAGTACTCCCCCTCCGATCATGACACCTCTTCCTACAACATTCACTCCCCCTTTGACATCAGTGGCAAAGGGTAACTCCCCCTGACACAACAATCTTGCGGACTTGTACACACTTCCACTCCCACTGACACACAATCGTCCTGCGGACCTGTAATCTAATGAGAACTTGGGAGAAACCCAAGCTTCTAGCTAAGATATTCAAATGCTTCACGAGGTAAAGGTTTAGTGAAGATATCAGAAATTTGTTCTTTTGTACCAACATACTCAAGTTTGCTATTCTTTTCAGCGATTTGTTCTCTAACAAAATAATATTTGATCGGAATGTGTTTTGTTTTTGAATGCATGACAGGATTCTTGGGGATGCTGATGGCACTAGTGTTGTCATAGAATATGGGAATAGGCTCACTGACTTTTACTTGAAGATATTGCAAAGTTTGTTTCATCCAAAGGACTTGAGTACAACATGATGTTGCTATAATGTATTCTACTTCCGCTGTAGATAAGGAGATTGAGGTTTGTTTTTTGCTCAACCATGATACGAGACAACCACCTAGATCGAATGTTGCTCCACTAGTACTCTTACGAGCATCAATGCTTCCTACCCAATATGCATCTGTAAAGGCTTAAATAATGAGATTTTTACCCTTGGGATACCACAAGCCATATTATTCTGTGCCCTTTAGATATCGAAGAATTCTTTTTACGGAAATAATATGTGATTCTTTTGGTGCTGCTTGGAATCCTGCTACTTGTCCAATTTCTTGCATAACATCTGGCCGGGAGGCTATTACATATAGAAGACTACCAATCATAGATCTGTACAACCTCTGATCCACATCCTTAGATGAGTCGTCTATGCTCAATTTGCAACCTGTTACCATCGGAGTAAGGACAGGTTTGCAATTTTCCATTTTTAATTTCTTGAGCATTTCCTTGATGTACTTGGCTTGACATATAAATATTCCTTTCTCTTGCTGAGATATTTGAAGCCCAAAGAAGTATGTCAGCTCACCAATTAAAGACATCTCGAAATCGCTTTGCATATTTTTAGAAAATTTCTTACTTAGTCGATCATCATTGCTACCAAATATTATATCATCCACATATACCTCAACGATTGTTAAATTATCTTTATCTATTTGTACATAAATATTGCTATCAACAGTACCTTTCTTGAACCCTTGTTGACGTAGATATACAACATGACGAGCATACCATGCTCTGGGAGCCTGCTTGAGACCATATAGAGCCTTCTTTAACCTACAAACATAGTCTTCTTTTTCTGATAGTAGAAAACCTTCAGGTTGTTTGATGTAAACTTATTCTTCTAATTCTCCATTCAGAAATGTTGACTTAACATCCATTTGGTAGACTTTTATTTTTCTTGAACATGCATAGGCGAGAAACATTCAGATGGCTTCCATTCTAGCAACTGGTGCAAATGTTTCGTCGAAATCAATTCCTTCCACTTGTGCATAGCCTTTGCAAACCAATCTTGGTTTGTTTCTGGTAACCTGTCCATCTTCATTCAATTTGTTCCTAAACACCCATTTAGTCCCAATGACATTTTTATCTTTTGGTCGTGGAACTAATTCCCAGGTGTTATTCATCTCGATTTGATCCAATTCTTCATTCATAGCTGCTACCCAATGTTCATTCTGGCTGGCTTCCTCAAAACTACTAGGCTCAAAGGTTGCTAGAAAAGCAATGTGATCTTGTTGTGATGAACGAAGCTGTCGACCTTCATTTATGTCACCAATGATTTCATTTGATGGATGGTTATTTTGAATCCATTCTTTTGTTCTCCTTGGAGGAGCTTCTTGTTGTTGTTATGGTATATCTTGATGATCATTATTTACTTCTTCCTCGTTGATAGTTGCTTCTTCTTCTACAATTTTATCTGTGCCTTTTTCAGCCTCTATCTCAAGTTTCAAAGATTCTAGATCCTCATCATTATTCGCTAGAACACCATCTTCGTCAAATGTGACATTTATGCTCTCGACTATATGTTTTCGTCTTAGACTATAACATTTATAGGCCTTTATTTTGTGTGAGTAACCAACAAAGATACCTTCATCAACACGTGATTCAAACTTACCCAAATTTTGATCTTCTCTTTTGATATAACATTTGCTTCCGAAGATTCTAAAATATTTTACATTAGCTAGTTTTCCTTTCCATAATTCATATGGGGTCTTGTTGTAATTATTTTTTAGAAGACTTCGGTTGATAATGAAGACTTTCGTATCAATTGCTTGAACCCAGAATTTTTCATCCAATTTTGAGTCCTTCAACATTGTTCTACCCATTTCCTGTACAATTATGTTCTTTCTTTCAGCAACTCCATTTTGCTGAGGTGTTTGTGTTGTTGAAAATTGTTTTTTTATTCCATTTTCGTCACAGTATTGTTGAAATAATTTGGAAGTGAATTCTCCACCATTATCTGATCTTAGACACTTTATTTTCAAATCAGTTTCATGTTCGACCAAATCCTTGTAGATCTTAAAGCACTCAAATGCTTCAGATTTTTTCTTTAGGAAATTGATGGTTGTCATCCTGGTATAGTCATCTATCATTAACATGAAATATAATTCTCCATATAAGCCTTTTGTTCTCACAGGACCACATAGATCAGTATGTATCAATTCCAATGGATGTGATGCAAAGTGTTCTTTTGTTTTAAATTGGACTTTTGTCTGCTTGTCGTGTCGACAGGCCTCACATAGTGTATGGGAAGGTCTTCATATTTTTGGCATTTCTCGTACTGCTTCCTTTTTTCTGATCCTGACAATATTGTCAAAGTTTATGTGACCCATTCATTTGTGCCATAACCATCTTTCATCTTCTTTAGCTAGTAGACATGCTTTAGTTGCTTCATCCAGAACATATATGTCATTTGGAGCTCGACTTGTTGTAGCCACAATTTTACCATACCTGCCTTTCTTGAATTCACATTTTGTGGAGTTGAATAGCATTGTGTGTCCTTGTTCACACATTTTTCCAACACTGAGCAGATTGTGATTCATGTTTTCAACCAATAGAACATTCTTGGTATAACATCTTTGCTTCCGAGTGTGACGGTACCTGATCCTATAACATTTGAAGATCCATCATTTCCAAAGGATACAGTTCCATCCTTCTTCTCTTTCAGATATACGAATTTCCTTCTATCTCCAGTCATATGCGTTGAGCAACCGCTGTCAACATACCACACATCTTTGTTGTTTTGAGCCTTGAGAGCGAGAGCACAATTATCAGTCTTCTTCTTCTTCCATGTTCGTTCATTCTGTGGCTTTGAAGATTCTTCTGGAGGATTTTGAAGTTTGCAGTCTCTGGCTATGTGTCCAAAGTTCTAACATTTGTAACATTCCATATTATTTCTTAAATGTTCCAATCTATTGATATTTTTTTGAGCCCTGGGAGGTTCATATTTTAAGTATCTCTTGGAATTGTATTGGTTCCTAGGGTACGTGCGACATTATACAGCTTTATGACCAAATTTTCCACATGAATAACAATAGCCATGAAAAATATGTTGGTACTTGGATGGAAATCTTCGTCGAGGAATCGTCTTGCAAGGATGTGCTTGCGAATATTTTCCATTGAAGTCTACATGCATGTCAGATCTCATAGGTTCATTGTATTTTGTTGTAGAAGGTCCTTCTTCTTCTTCTTTGTAACTGAGGCCAGTTTTGTCGTTGTAAGATCATTGATTGTTGGTGAGTTATTCCAATGCCCTTGAGCTGTTGCCATAGTTTTGGACAGTTTTTCCCTTCTTCACTTCCTTACGCAGCGAGACTACTTCGGCTTCTAATGCTTCCCTTTCTTGGTTGATTTCTTCCAACTTATTTTGAAGTGACTCCTCAATACATTTGTGTTCTTCAAATTCAATTTTGAGACCTTGAACTTGTTCTTCAAGAGTATTGGAACGGATATTCTCCGCCTTGAGCTCTTTTATAAGCTCGATTGCCTCCTCAGTGTTATCCAGCTATTAAATTTGTTATATCAAATACTGGCTAAAACATTTTTTGAGTCTTCAAGAAACAAGTTTTATTGATAAAATATGTTATCTCTTGAAGACTCTTGAAGACCCCATGCCTCTGTTTCAATCTTCACTATTGTTCCCTTTTTATACTCAGAAATTCTGTTGATCTCATGAGAAAACACTGCTGCAAAATCATCATTTTTCCCCTTTCCTCCATTCAAAACTAACCTTCATTTTGTCCCCTTTTCCACATAAGATTCCTCCATTTTTCATGATTCCCCTTCTTCCATTCATGAAAATCATTCTTTTTTTTTTACATAGTTTAAAACTCATTTTTAAACTATACTGAAGCCCTCAAATTCCTTTGAAAATTGTTGAAAATCTATACAAAAAACCCATTTTTGTATTACAAACTTAAGCCCCCTTGCGCTAAGTCCTAAACCACTTCCCCTCCATGTGCCTGCACCCTAAAACCAGGTGCTAGACCCGAAGCGCAATCACATTGGATAAAATTCAAATGGGTAGATTGAAAAGCCTAAGCCCGAGACTCCGATTGTGATTGGCCCTTTGTTATATACACCCCGGGCGTATTGTATTTCATATAAACCAAGGCCCCACAGACGGGCGCCTAACCATATCATATTTATACCCCGCCCATACCATAAAACCTTTTTTTATATTAAATATTGGGTTTTCCTATATTTTGAAGGGTTTCCGTCGGTGCGTAAGTTGAAACAATCCCGACTATTGATCTTAAGCCGATCAAATGGCCCACACAACATCGCATCGCAAATTTTCATTCGATACATTTGTTTGTCCCCCCGATCGGCCATCCCTCTGATTCACTCTCCGTCGTCGATCTGATCTGCAAATCGACGATCATCGCTTAATCGCATCGATGCCTTTCGAGTTTTTCTCCCCTGCCATGACCACCTCCCGAATCATTTTCTGTCATCGATCTAATCTGCAGATCGACGGTCCACATATGATTGCATCAGATTTTTTCATCAGGTGCATCTAACTTTATTTACTTTGCCACCTCCGATTGCCGATTCCCGATTCACTCCCCACCGTTGATCTGATCCTCAGATCAACGGCCCGGGCTACATCGCATCGCAATTTTTTTTCCAAGTGCATTAACATGATTCCTCCACTGATTGTGATCCTCTGATTGGATCTAGACCGTCCACATGTCCAGAACGGATGGTCCCAGATCTTTCCTCATGGTTCATCGCCATCCGCCTTCCACCAAGAGGATTTTAATACATAATCCCAACTGTCGATCTCTGCGCAATCGACGGATCTGACATATTTTCTCCCTCTACTCTCATTTTGACCTCCTCAAATGAATCCCCACCGTTGGATGATGCCATCCAACGGCCATGCTCTCTCCCCACACCTTCTAAGCAGTTTACCCACAACGCAAGATTTCTTAATATTTTGTGTGTTTTGCGGGATTAATGGTTTTCCATTATATTGAAAGAAAATCCAAGGGCTGAGAGTGATGATTCCCATGCCTTTGATTCATCAAAGGGAGGCTATTCACGGGTTCAAATTCCACGTCTCATCAATGCTTTATGAGACATTGATGCCATACGAGCCCTGCGCAGCCTGCACATCAACAAGACACAATGATTTTAAATCACAATTAAAAGAGTATCAGTGTCGAAGACAAAACACAGTAGAACAGAAGGATTGAAGATAATTTGGGGATTACGGCTAAGAATGATTATCAAAAGCCTAATCCCCAGAATTAAAACACAGTTAAAAGAACATCATAAGTGTTATCAGACAGAAAAGCCTCCACCGCCACATCTGAGGCAAATTGATGCCTCACAGCTACCACAGTGCCACCTGTGCCTTAAAAGCATTCAAACAGAGGCTGAAGTTATGGTTCAAAATCAGATATTTGCCTCAAACACAGCCAGGGAGTTGATTCTGCCGAGGAACTTAATGCAAAAATATATGCAAAGTTACTCCAACATGACACATAGCCTCAAAAATCAATAAAAGCTCCCACCGAGCTTAAACTTAAATATAAATCCATTAATACAGTGAGAATATCTGTACGCTTCTCCATTGAGCCCCTCAAAGGCCGAGAAGCCATTAAGTCTGTATTAATTATCTTGGGAGATCTTTTATCAGATCTCACCTCCTCATTCTTCTATAAATACTTCTGTAGAAGATGAGAAGTTGTTGGTTGGTTGGTTGATCACTAGTTGTAATATTGGAACTCTCTGAAATAATAGATAGTCTGTTGAAGTTGAAGAACAAATTGAAGTCTTGGAAGCCTTGATGATGTTGTTGCATGCTTGTTCCTGAGAAGGCTCTATCATTGGATCCATGAGCTTGGCTGTTGGTGAAGTATTCTGAACTGTTTAATGTTTTCTCCTGTTTTCATTCCGTTCCATAATTTCTTACTACAGTAGGTTGAAATTTTTAGGCTAAGAAATAAATCCTGGAAGCACCTTAGACCTGTTCATCCTTCACTGTTTCATGTTTTCTTCTGCTGAGGTATTTTAGAGTCTTTAATCTCTCTCTTTAGTCCTCATGCTTGTTTATTTCCTTAATAGTTCGAACAGTTGGTTTCAGCATGATTTATGGTTCTCTCTGCTTGTCTGTTGCCACTTAAAGACTATTATTGAAGTCTCCCTTTGAAGTTCCTTTGTTTACAGTAAGTCAAGGAGGTCTGTTCTGATCTTGCCCTTTGTCCTTGCTTAAACAGTGGTCTTAAAGGTCTTTATAGTTGTGATCATAGATGTGTTAGGTGTTCCCTCTTCTATGACTGCAGTTATCAATGAATCTTTTATGTTTTCTAAGTCATTTGAAATAAAATCTTTGAGGAAATAGGGTGTTCCCCGAATCTTAGATTTCATTTTAAAAGTTGTTTTGAAATTGTTGTTTGCTTAAAGGTGTGATTTGTAGAATTCATGGTTAGCCCTGTCTATCAAAAAGCTCTTTATTGTTCAAATTGTGCTTCAAATTCCCTTTGTTTGAGAATTAAATTTCTCTTTCCAAATCATTGATGTCCATCTCATTCCAGAACCAAAGGATCCTGCGGCCAAGTTAGATTTTCCCTATGATATCCCATATCCATTGATGAGTATGTTATGACCTCTTCTTGACTCCATTGCCTAATGAACCAGATGTTTCTCCACTCTATATATCTTTCCTAGACCTTTCATGTTCTGTTGTATCAATTCAACCAAACAAACAAACAAACACCTGCACTTAATAACTAGTCTAAAACCAATACTCAAAGCACACAAGATAAACCTTTGCAAACAAACATTTGAGAGATCCCTCTTTGAGAACAGGAGGACTAGATCCTGGAACTCTAAAGATTGGTTCTGATGTTGCCTTGTCTTTTGATTTGCCAAACTATCAAAACACAAGACACCAACATAATGGCGATCACGGTGGGACCCTGAGTAAAATCTTCCAAATTAAACACTCACTGCCTAGTATAACATAAGTAACCTTCTTCAAGCACTACCCAGCATAGTGGTAATCATGATAGGACTTTTTGAATCAATGACAAACTAAGTAACCCTTAGGATTCTCTTAGAACCTTATCAAACCTTGAAGATTTCAGTCACCAAGCCATAAGAGTGAACTTTGTATGATTAAACACCTTAACTAAGTGTTAAATCAGTTTTAGGACACGCTCTTAACCTGTAAGACCGAAATAACTCAGAAAAACCCAAAAAAATTTCAGTTTGGCTTCATAATAAACATGGTGGTGGAACCATCCAACATTTTATCTTTATAAAAGCTAAAAAGTTTCCACCTGGCGACTCCACTAGCCCCAGTAGGCCTATTACTCATCTAGGTTCCCAGATCTCTTTAGGACTGTGTTAACCAGCCTTGAAGAAATTTAGAAGCCTAGTCCCATACTAGATAATACATCCCGAGAGGTGAAGCTCCCAAAAACAGTCCCTAAAATCCTCAACCTCTCTCATTTTTGAAAAGTTGTTTGGCTTCACATAGGATCAACACTAGATCCCATCCACACCCAAATCCTCCTTTAGTCGTTGACAATCTTGAGAGAATTCTGTGGCAAACTTCTAATTCTGGAAAATCAGTTGCTAATAGGAGCCTCTTAAGAACAAATTCTGTCCCTGAAAACCTTGTTGTCTTAGAGGATTCACGCTTTGATTTACATCATACAAAGAACATCTTTAGAACTAGATCTCAAGGTGATTTAAACCAAACTGATCTTCACTTTGCAGATTTGCAACAGAGCTTTAGTAGAGAAGCTTCACCTTCCACTCCTCCTGACTCCCGGATTCTTCATCACTATAGTCTTTTCCATAGCAAGTCTGCTCAAAATCAGTTTTTTGGCCCAAGATTTCTTCCACTCCAATTCATACTACCATTGTGCAAAACACTCATGTTCAGCCCACTTTCACTACTATAAATCCACCTCTTGTAAATCCACCCCCATTTCCAACCATGGCAACATGGTATGCCCCATTAGTGTTACCACAACCTCTGCTTCCCCTACCAAATGATTACCAATCCAAAATCCCTCACTTCACTGTAAAAGAGTCTACAACGGCTCAACATCATGTAGATAGGATGGAAGACCCATTTGATTACATGGAGATAGAAGAAGAAACTATGAAGATGAGGATCTTCGCTCAAATTTTAGGAGGAGATGTAAAGAAATGGTTTAAAAAATTACCTCCTAACAGCATCAATGATCTCCCTGCCTTGCATCAAACATTTATCAACAAATGGGAACTCAAAAGGAACCCTCTCCAAATACTAGAAGAGTATAGTAGCCTCAAGAGAAATAAAGGGGAGAGTGTCCATGATTACTCCACTAGGTTCAATAGCATTTACAACGCTCTCCCACCTCACATGAAACCTCCTCAAGGCATGGCCTTGGTAAGGTATCCCGAAGGCCTTGATGCTGAAATGACTTATGAGTTAAGAGGGAGAGATTACTTAACCTTAGAAGACATGTAGAAAGGAGCTTTGAGTATAGAAGCAAACATAATTGAGAAAAGAAATAGGTTGAGATTAGAGAAGAGGGTAACTTATAATGATGACCTACTACCCTCAACCTCAGCCTCTGACACAAAAATTGACAACCTAGTAAAGGTGATGGAGAGGATGCTTAAAAAGATCAATTTAAATGAGAGACTGCCACCAAGAGAACCTCAAAATAACCAAAACAAAAATAGAAATCAGAATTATAGAAGAGAAAACAATCAAGATAAGCAAAAGGAAAGCGACCAACAAATTAGACCCCCCTTCCAACAAAACCATGTAGATCAATATGAGGAAGATAGGGAGTTGGAAAGGTTGGAAGAATCTCATGTAAACTTGATTGGACCAGACAGTGGAGATGATGTTTTCCTCACCGAAGAAGAACAAGGTTTCTTTTCTGATCAAAGTGAAAACACCTATGAATATTTTGATGACTATAGATTGGGGTTCGAAATGCAATAATGGAGGTGCACAAACAATATGATCTTAGGAGCAAGGGGAACATAGATAATTCAAAGGACAAGAACACTAATATTGCTGTCAAGAAAAACACAGAAACTCAGCCCAAAAGGACAGCAGAGAAAACCAACATTTTGACCAAGAAACCAGACATAAACAAAGACAAAAGTTTCCACCAAGATGTTGAACAGAGTACCCCTAGCACCTCAGCTAGTGGTCCTAATAAAACTGTCCCAATTACTAGTCTAAACAAGGTTTAGCAAATCAAAATTGCTGAAAATAATTCAATTGAAAAGACAGATGTAAATACGAACAAGTCAATTTTTCCTTTCAGCCTTGAGGGAGAGATTGCTAAGATAAAAATTACCATTCCCCTGGCTGAACTAGTAACCCAAGAGGTGTACAAAAACCAAGTTTTGAAAGCTTTGAACTTAGGAAGTGATACTGACACCTTAAACTTGACAGATGACAAACCTGAGTTGTTGTTTGGTCCAAAAGTTGAAGAAAAATACCAAGAAGGAGTTGTCCCTCCCTTCTATGTTAGCTTGAACATACATGAGAAGATTTTACACAATGCCATGTTAAACTCAGGAGCTTCACACAATCTAATGCCCAAGGTAGTGATGGAAAGCTTAGGCTTAGAAATTACTAAACCATACAAAAATATGTATTCCTTTGACTCAAGCAGAGTCAAATGTTTGGGTTTGATCAAAGATTTGTGTGTTAACTTATCCCAAATCCCTGCTAAGAGTTTAGTCATGGACATAGTTGTAGCTGACATTCCCCCTAATTATGGCATGCTCTTATCGAGATCATGGGGAGCCAAAATTCAGGGAAGCCTTCAAATGGACATGTCTTATGCCACCATCCCTGTTTTTAACCAAAACATAAGACTATATAGGGAATCTCACATGAATTACATGGTGAACAACATAGACAAACCAAACAACTCTCCAATCTATTCTATTTAATCGAGTTTATATTCCTTTATCTTATGTAATGAAGATGGAATCACTCAGCAAGATAATGAAAACATAGACCTAATCAGTTCATCCGAACAATCAAGTCCTCCCTCCAATCAAATTCAAAACATTGATGATCAACAGCAACAAGAAAATGAAAATGATCCAAACATACTGTGGACTATAAAATTTGATGGATCCTGTAATAAAACAAGTGCAGGGGCAGGTGTTTGGATTAAAAATACAAATCAGAGTTTTTCATATAAGTTGGATTTCCCATGCACTAACAATATTGTTGAGTATGAAGCACTTCTCCTAGGCTTACAATTGCTTAATGTAAAGTTTTGTAGATGTTCTATGCTAGAAGCAATTTCACTTTTATTTCAGCAATCATACAAGTAGGTAAGAAAAATGCAAATAGAACATATAAGTAGATCTTATGAAGACAAATTTAAACAGAAAAAATGTGTGTATTCCTTTTTGCCGTCATCAGATGCACAGGTATAGGAAAGTCTCTTGGTCGTACCAAATAAAGATGTGTCGATGTAACAATTTTTCCAACCAAGAGATGAGTCAACCCAAGTCAACTCTCGCAAAAGTCAACGCCACCTCGTAACAATGGTGGGCATAGTTAAGGTCAACGCAAAGAAAGAAACGGTCAACCCTTTGACCTCGATTTTTAAAGGTAGGACGTTCTTCATAAATCGAACCTTCCACCACCTTTCTAGACCAATACTCAAAGTCAACGTCAAGTCAAAGTTATCACAAAACCCTATAAAGAAGAACCGCATTTCCAAATTTTGACCGTACAGTTTGTCCTCTTCGTCCTTCACACGTGTGGATTAAATTCGTCCTTCTTGGTAGCTCGTATTCCTAGATGAGAGAGGAAGATGTGAGTTGTGATGATAATAAAAATCTCTCCAACTTTTCCTGTATATATATCCATCATGAGGGTGTGTGACACATCTGTTGGGCATCCGAGCCTACATTACAAAACTGGCCGACCTTGCACATATAATTCATTAAAAATAATAAATTCAAAATATAAGTTCTGCTCATCGGATTAAGACATATTTTATATGGATTTTACACCTCTCACAAAGAGGAATCCAACAAAAATATTAACCTCTTAATCTGAGCATCTTAATATGGAGTTTGGACCCAGTTGTCCAAATTTAACACTCCCTCTCAACTAGGGAGAACTCCATCTATTAGTGCAATCAACATCGTGCGTCATCCCGCCGAAACTTGCTTTGCTGGCTTCTTTATTTCAGAACCGAAGTGGGTCAGTCACAAAGACATCATCCCCCGACTGACATAGTCAGTCCAGAGGTCCCAGACCTCACAAATCTTGATCCCAGATCAAGTGGTTGGACCGTGCCATCCTAGATAGAGAGTACGGCAATCTCTGATGCGTCCATCAGTCTTTGCTAATAGTCTCCAACTTTTCCACACCTCATTGGCCAAATGAGAGGTACTTCCCATGAGCCCTGAACTCAATGGGTAGGATGCATACGGGGCACAGAAAATGAGAGGTGAACCAACTCAAAATCACAATGGTGGGGTCCAAGCACACCACCAAGGTTGGCAAGCCTAGCCTTGTGGTTGCCCATAGCTCCAAGAAGCTCTCCCCAAAGCCCCCCAGAGCTCCCAGAGCTCATCGTCCAACAGGACCCACATCATAGGGTCTTTCCACGATTCCAAGATTCTCACGGAAGGATAGGAACATGACCTTCCCCAAGGGCATTGTGAGAATATCCGCGACCTGCTCATCAGTTCCTATATGATCGAGCCTTACGGCGCCTCGCTGTACCATATCCCAGATAAAGTGGTACCAGCCATCAACATGCTTGGATCAATCGTGGAACCCGGGATTCTATGACAAATGAATCCCCCTATGGTTATCACAAAGGATAACGGTGGCATCTAGCACATGCTCGAACAGCTCTCAAGGAGCTTTCGCAACCAAGTGACTTCACAACAGGCTATACATGTTACAATGTATTTGGCCTCAGCGGTGCTCAAGACTGCCGACTTTAGATCCCTGCCCGAAGCAGATCTTCATGTGAAGTAGCATCCAGATGTGCTCTTGCGATCCACCACACTGCCAGCCCAATCGGCATCAGTATATCCACGGAGTGTCATACTTCTGACAGTGTATCTCAGCCCATGGTCTGTCGTGCCTCAGAGATATCTCAAGAGTTTCTTGGCACCAACCCAGTGAATGTTATGATCAACCATGTGTTGACTCAAAGTGTTCACTGCACAGCATATGTTCGAACAAGTGTTCATTGAGAACATCAGTGTCCTTATGAGTTCACGATACTCAGTAGGACGGGCCCAACAACGTTGCTCCTCAACTTCTTAAAGTTGAGTTCCATCGGTGTCGACACGGACTTACAGTCCACCATTCCAAATCTTTTCAGAAGCTTCACAATATATTTTCCTTGAGAAAGGAAAATCTCTCCAGGTCTCCGCCAGACCTCCAGGCCTAGTAAATAGTGCATCAGTCCTAGGTCCTTCATCTCGAATTCAGCAGCAAGCTCCCTCTCACATTGATGAATGAGAGGGTCATCACCAATCAGGAAGAGGTCATCCACATATAGTACTAGAATGAGAGGCTTCTCTTTCACAACCTTGAAGTATAGGTTCGGATCAGCATTACTTCGAGTGAAGCCCAGCTTCATCAAGTAACTATCCATCCTTTCGTACCAAGCTCTGGGTGCTTGCTTTAACCCATAGAGGGCTTTCTTCAACCTGCAGACATAAGTGTCTCGATCTTGAACTTCAAATCTCAGAGGTTGTTCCACATACACCTCTTTCTTTATTGCACCATGCAGAAAAGCGGTCTGGACATCCATCTGATGAAGACTCCATCCTTGCGTAGCAGCAAGGGCTATGATTGATTGGATGGTGGTATATCGTGCCACAGGTGCAAATATATCGTCATAGTCAATTCCTTCCTTTTGAGAGAAGCCACGGGCAACAAACCTTGCCTTAAACTTTTCAGCACTCCCATCAGATCCATGTTTGATTTTGTAGAGCCATTCCGCAGTGACAACAGATTTGTCCTTCGGTCTTGGGACCACATCCTAGACATCATTCTTCATAATAGACTCATATTCTTCATGCATAGCATCCTTCCAGACTTGATGCTTGATGGCTTCCTCAAAAGATCCAGGTTTTGCGAGAGAAGTCATCAGTAAATGTCATATAGTAAGAACATCCCCCTAGGGATGTTACAGGCAACATACCAGAAAGATCAGAATGGACCAGTTGCAATATCTCAGATGTCTTTGTGACACTTGAGGGGAAAGAAGGTCCCCTTGTTATGTTATATTCTTCAGCACATCCCTTACATACACCTTCCTTGCTTCGGGAAGGGCTTTCCAAATCTACGGTGCCATAGTTCGGTTTGTCGGATAGTATCACAAGTCATAGCTCCCAACGGACTCCCTCCAACTTGATAGAGTGTACCAACCCTAGAACCAATTGAGATAGCTTCCTTGAAGCTCTTCTTCCACATGAGCGCCTTTCCATCAGAGAAAGTTACATTGAATCCTTTGTCTTCCATGGCAGATACAGACACAAGGTTCTTCTTCAATTTGGGTACATAGAGTACATCTTGTAGACGGAGGACTTGTCCTTGAGACAAGTGAAGGGTCACAGTCCCGATCCCTTTTACAGGATAAGTGGCATTATCCCCAAGGATAATTTCTAGATTAGTATCCCTTTCAACCATGTCAGAAAGTGCTTCCTTGAATCCGGTGATATGTCTTGAGGCACCACTATCAATTAGCCAGACATCCATCGTGTCGGGCAGAGATGCGGCTGAGAGAGCAGATACCAGAATATACTCATTTCTTTTATCAACAACATTAGACTCCTCATACCTGGTATTTCTGGACCTCTTAGAATGTTGATTGTTTCCTCCAAAGTGAGCCTTCCTCTTTCCTTTGGATTTGTCATTTCTTTGATTCCCATTCCTTCGGTTGTTGTTGTTATCGTCACTATCGGGAGAATCCTCCTTGAAGGGGCATTCTCTAGCATAGTGTCCAGGCCTATGGCAGGTGAAACATTTTCCCTTCTTCTCTTGAGTCTTTGTCCTTCTTTTGTCCTTAGAACCACCAGAGTTCTTCTTTCGGGAATGAGCACCATAGGCAGCATTTCTTTCATTATCAAATTCCTTCATCCTTGTTTCTTCTTGCATACATCTTGACAGAAGCTCATCAAAGTTAGGAATGGTATTATTGTTGAGGATAGTAGTTGTGAATACTTTCCATTCATATGGAAGTCCTCCAAGTGCGGTGAGAACCATCTCACGATCAGCTATTATCTCCCCAATAGCTAGCAGATGGTTCCTGGTTTCGGTCAACTTCAGAAAGAAAGTTTGAACAGACTCATCTCGGCCCTTCTTCATATTCTTCAACTTGTTCTTGAGGAATAGTACTTGGTTCACATTGTTTACCTGAAACATAAGTATCAATTTGTCGTACATCTCCTTGGATGTGCCTAGTTCAGATATGTAGGCAACCAGACTCTTATTTATGGATTCCCTGATCAGCAGCTTTGCTTTGATTTCTCCCTTCTTATACTTGTTTCTAACAACAGCAGAGGCATTGGATGGAGGTTCTTGAATCCTCCCTGTCACATGATCCAGGAGATCATGATCTTCTAATTTGAGATCTAATATCATCTTCCAGGGATGGAAATCATCACTTCCGGTCAGCTTGTCATTCTCCTTGAATTCAAGACTAGTGGAACCCATTTCCACGATGATGATTGCTATAGATTGAGTTTGTCTTCACCTCAGCTCCGATACCATGTAAAGTTTTGTAGATGTTCTATGCTAGAAGCAATTTCACTTTTATTTCAGCAATCATACAAGTAGGTAAGAAAAATGCAGATAGAACATATAAGTAGATCTTACAGAAGACAAATCAGAAACAGAAAAAATGTGTGTATTCGTTTCGGCGGTCAACAGGATGCTTCAACCAGCAAAGTCTCCTTTGGTCAGCCAGCCCAGCATGTGTCACAACAACCCTCCAACCAGTAGATGAGTCAACCCAAGTCAACTCTGCAAAAGTCAATGCTGTCCTAAAAATTCAACGCAGGGGCAGCAAGCTAAAAGTCAACGCAGCAGAAAAACGGTCAACCCTTTGACCTCGATTTTTGTGCCAGGTAGTACGGCCTTCATAAATCGAACCTTCCACCAATTTTCAGCTTGTTTGGACCAAGCGTTGACCAAAGTCAACGCTGGTCAAAGTTACTGCGAAACCCTAGCAGCAGCAAATCCGTACTTCAGCTTGACCGTACAGTTTGTCCTCTTCGTCCTTCACACGTGTGGATTAAATTCATCCTTCTTGGTAGCTCGTATTCCTAGATGAGAGAGGAAGATGTGAGTTGTGATGATGATGAAAATCTCTCCAACTTTTCCTGTATATATATCCATCATGAGGGTGTGTGACACATCTGTTGGGCATGCGAGCCTACATTACAAAACTGGCCGACCTTAATTTATTAAAAATAATAAATTCAAAATATAAGTTCTGCTCATCGGATTAAGACATATTTTATATGGATTTTACACCTCTCAGAAAGAGGAATCCAACAAAAATATTAGCCTCTTAATCTGAGCATCTTAATATGGAGTTTGGACCTAGTTGTCCAAATTTAACACTTAAACAATTAGAAGCACAGAGGATATCAATCTTAGGAGATTCAGAACTTATCATAAAACAAATCAAAGGAGAATACTCAGCTAGAAATCCAAGGCTTAGGAAATATCGGAACGCTGCCCTTGACCTGTTGAAAACCTTTGAAAAGTATGAACTTATTTTCATTCCGAGAGCACTAAATCATCTAGCAAATGAACTCGCTTTTAATGCCAGCAATTGTCAAATACCTGCGATAAATCAGCAGCTTAGCATAAAGGTAAAACACAGGCCCGTTGTGCCTGATAACGAAGATCACTGGAAAGTATTTGATTCTGAAAAACACATAGATGATTTCTTGAAATCAGAAAATTATTTCAGCATACCAATATTAGAAACCAACCATAAAGAAAATTGTTTGTATATTGAACAAATCCCAGAAGTTGAAATGACATATTCTGTTGATATAAATCATTGTGAGAATCCTTTGGAAACAGAGATAACTGAAAATTCAGGCCAAGAAGACTTGGAAGTTTTACAATAAAAAAATGATAAAATTCCAAGAGGTCTAGCACCTTTAGAACACCTTTTTGATTTTAACGATGTAGCCAAAGAACCGAGAATGGATCCTGTGGAAAAAAATGTAGAAGAGCATAACATAGGCAGTCTATCCAAACCTAGGATGATAAAACTGTCCAGCACTCTCCCAGATCACATAAAATTGCAGTACGTAGAGCTGTTCAAAGAGTTTAAAGATGTTTTTGCTTGGGGATACAAAGACCTAAAATCGTATGATACCAGTATCATCCAGCATAAAATTCTTTTGAAGGAAAATCAAAAGCCTTTTAAACAAAAACTAAGGAGAATAAACCCTGTTTTATTACCTTTATTTAAGGCAGAGATTGAAAAGATGCATTCTGTTGGGATCATTATACCAATTAGATATTCAGAGTGGGTATCAAACTTGGTTTCTGTTAGAAAGAAAACAGGGGAAATCATGCTCTGTATTGACTTCAGAAATTTAAACAGATCCTCTTTAAAGGACAACTACCCCTTACCCAAGATGGACCATATACTTCAAAGGGTGGTTGGGTCAAAAAGGATATCCCTCTTAGATGGGTTCTCGGGTTACAACCAGGTGTTAGTGCTCTCAAGTGACCAAATCAAAACTGCTTTTAACACGCCTTGGGGCACCTTTATGTATGTCAAAATGCCTTTCTGATTAATGAATGCAGGGGCCACCTTCCAAAGGGCCATGGACATAGCATTTTCTGAATATATTGTCTATTTCATAATCATTTACCTTGATGACATAACCATTTTCTCAAAAACTAATGAGGAACATTTGATTCACCTAAGAAATTTTTTTGAAAAGTGTAGGAAATTTGGCTTGTCATTGAATCCCAAGAAAACACTCTTTGGTCTCCAAGAAGGTAAAATTCTTGGCCATATAATTTTGGAAGAGGGAATCAAAATAGACCCTACAAGGATAGATGGCATATTGTAGATCAGCCATCCAAGAAGCCACAAAGAATTACAATCTTTCATTAGAAAGATTAATTTTCTGAGGAGGTTCATCCCCAACCTTGCTGAGCTGTTAAAAAACATCACAAACATGCTTAAGAAAGATGTCGATGTAAAATGGACTTTACCAGCTAAACAAGCATTCGAACTGGTCAAACAAGCTCTTACTCAAACACCAGTCCTGATTGGTCCAGATTTCACCAAAGACTTGTATATCTTTTCTTTTGCATTTGAACATACAATAGTTGCAGTATTACTTCCTAAGAATGACTTGGGGCAGGAACAACCAATATCCTTCTTTAGTAGGGCCCTAAGAGATGCTCCTCTCAAATATAACATCATGGAGAAGAAAGCCTTAGCATTAGTGAAAGCATTAAAAGACTTTAGAGTCTATATTTTACACTCTCACATAATTGCTTTTGTTCCACATACTATTTTCAAGGACATTCTAAGTCAAGACCCTGATGTTAAAAAGGGAAAATGGATTGCAACTATTCTTGAATATGACTTAGAAATTAGACCCACCAAACTAGTTAAAGGGTAGGGATTAGCAAAACTTATGGCTGAGTCTAACTTCCAAGCACTAGACATGAATATGGTAGATGTGTTGGAAGAAATAGAAGAATCTACTGCTCCTTTTATTGAAGAAACATTTCTGAATTCTCCTTGGTATGCTAACATTATTTATGTGCTTTTATATTTAAATGCCCCTCCTTCTCTGTCTAAAACTAAAGCTAGATTCTTGAAACAAAAAGTTTTGAGTTTTTGCATCTTAGATGGGGTATTATATTGGAAAAATGTTGTTGGAATTTTGCTTAAATGTTTACTTGAAGATGATGCAGGAAAAATCATGCATGAGTTGCATGACGGAGAATGTGTAGGACACCTCTACTAGAAGGCCACAGCGAACAAAATTCTTAGATCTTGTTACTATTGGCCTACCCTTTTCCTAGACACTCAAAATTTGGTCATATCTTGCCATAAGTGTCAAGTTTTTGATGGCAAAAGAAAACTTCTTCCCTTACCCTTACATCCTATCAGAGTTGAGGCACCTTTTCAACAATGGGGTTTAGACTTCATTGGGGAAATTCACCCATCCTCCTCAGCTCAACATAAGTGGATCCTCACAGCCACTTACTTCTTTACCAAGTGGATAGAAGCTATACCCTCCAGAAATGCTAATGAATCTGTCCTTATCAAGTTTCTTGAAACAAATATCATATCCAGATTTGGTTGTCCTAGAAAAATCATAACAGACAATGCTGTTGCTTTTAAGCCTAAGAAGATGGTTGATTTCTGTTACAAATACCACATAACCTTGGGCCATTCCATTGCTTACTATCCCCAAGGAAATGGATTAGCTGAATCTTCCAACAAGAGCCTCATCAATATCATTAAAAAGTTGTTGGAGCAAAATCAAAAATCATGGCACAGTAAGCTAGTTCATGCCTTATGGAACTACAAAGAAATCAATAAACATGTCCCCCTATCAGCTAGTCTATGGCATGGATGCAGTTTTTCCCACCTCATTGGGAGTTCCAGTCATGAAACTCCTTCAAGAAGTACAAATTGAAGAGAATGATATGCAAAGAAGAATCAACCAAACAATCCATTTACAACAGACCAGAGAGGAAGTCTATGAAAGAACACAGTTAGTCCAAGAAAATATGAAGAAATTATTTGATAAGAGGACTAAGGCCAACAATTTACAAGTTGGAAATGTTGTTCTTAAGTTGGATTCAAGGAGAGAGGAGAAGGGAAAACATGGCAAGTTTGAGAACTTGTGGAAAGGGCCCTATATTATTCATGCTGAGAGGGGTCACAATGCATTTTTGCTGAAAGAATTGAATGGAGAAGATCTATATGGAGGTCCTGTCAATGGTAGGATGCTCAAGCATTACTTCTGCCAAGAATCATAAATTTCAAAGCATTCTAGTTTGTCATTGTAAATATCATAGTCTGAACATTGCATTCAAAGTTATGAAAATCAAAAATACAAAAACAAAGAAAAGAAAGAAAAGAGGGCAGATTGTGAAAACAAGAAAGGTATAGCCCCATACCAAAAAAGAGAAACAAATCTAAAAGTGTGAAAGCTCAAATGCCACTTCTGAAAAACACACTTCTAGTTAGTCAAACAGTTTAATCTTGACTAGTTAGCTTTAAATTTTCCGCTGATAGGATAGTGAATTCGATTTGTCAGACTGTTTAATCTTGGCTTATCAGTAGATAGTTTAAGATAGGAATTAAAGGTTCAAACATGCTCAAAATCTAAACCTAAAATTCAAACAAAGGATGACTCAAATCTGTTTCAAATTGTGAGTCAAAGAAGAGGTAAATCTAGTTCTAATTAGCTCAAAATCTGAACCAGAGGATAAGCAAAGAACAGCTCAAGAAAGAGTCAAAATAGAGTTGTAAAAAGAGGAAGGAAATGCTTTGAAAAATCAGATCTTAAGCCTTCATTTTTGTTTTAAATTTTCTGCAAAATAATATCTATGTGTAGCTTGTTTTTATGCCATAGACCAGCATCGAGTCAAACAGCTTAATCTTGACTTGAATGCTTTTTAAAATTTCTGTTGTAGAAATTAGAGAATAAAGTCTGTTGGATAGTTTAATCCCAACAGACAGTATATTAGGTAGAGAATCATATGGGCTCAACTGTTTAATCTGAGTCCATGGAGAAATAAGGAGTAGAAGTAGATTAGATTTCCTGCTTTCAAAAGAATAAAATGTTGTGAAAGAGTTTGCCAATCCAAGTGCACTCTAATGAAGAAAAAATGTTAGATCAGTAGGATTGGGTAGCTAGAAAGCTTGTTGATAGAGTATCCATTGTTTTTATGGTTGCTAATATATTTTCAGAGAAAGATCATCCCAGCAAAGGAAGGGCAGCCCAATGGATGAGGCACAAGTCAGCCCCCAAAGAATCCAATGGATGCGGCACAGGTCAGCCTCCCAGAGAATGCAAGTCTGAAGTTCTTGATGCCTTCAAGAAGGCACCATCCCCAAGTGGAGCCACTGTTAGCCAGCTATAAAATTTGTTATATCAATCTTCACTACTGTTCCCTTTTTATACTCAGAAATTATGTTGATCTCATGAGAAAACACTGCTGCAAAATCATCATTTTTCCCCTTTCCTCCATTCAAAACTAACCTTCATTTTGTCCCCTTTTCCACATAAGATTCCTCCATTTTTCATGATTCCCCTTCCATTCATGAAATTTTTTTTTTTACATAGTTTAAAACTCATTTTTAAACTATACCAAAGCCCTCAAATTCCTTTGAAAACTGTTGAAAATCTATACAAAAAACCCATTTTTGTATTACAGACTTAAGCCCCCTTGGGCTAAGTCCTAAACCACTTCCCCTCCACGTGCCCGCACCCTAAAACCAGGTGCTAGACCCAAAGCGCAATCGCATCGGAGAAAAGTCAAATAGGTAGATTGAAAAGCCCGAGCCCGAGACTCCGATTGCAATTGGCCCTTTGTTATATACGCCCGGGGCATATTGTATTTCATATAAACCAAGGCCCCGCAGATGGGCGCCTAACCATATCATATTTATACCCTGCCCATACCATAAAACCTTTTTTTATATTAAATATTGGGTTTTCTATATTTTGAAGGGTTTCTGCCGGTGCGTAAGTTGAAACAATCCCGACCGTTGATCTTAAGCCGATCAAACGGCCCGCGCAATATTGCATCACAAATTTTCATTCGGTACATTTGTTTGTCCCCCCGATCGGCCATCCCTCCGATTCACTCTCTGTCATCGATCTAATCTGCAGATCAACGGTCAGCGCTTAATCGCATCGGCGCCTTTGGAGTTTTTCTCCCCCGCCATGACCACCTCCCGATTCATTTTCCGCCGTCGATCTGATCTGCAGATCGACGATCCACATATGATCGCATCGGAGTTTTTCATTGGGGGCATCTAAATTTATTTACTTTTCCACCTCCTATTGCCGATTCCCGATTCACTCCCCACCGTTGATCTGATCCTCAGATCAACGGCCCGCGCTACATCGCATCGCAAGTTTTTTTCTGAGTGCATTAACATGATTCCTCCGCCGATTGCTATCCTCCGATTGGATCTGGACCATCCACGTGTCCAGAACGGACGGTCCCAGATCTTTCCTCATGGTTCATCGCCCTCCGCCTTCCACCAAGAGGATTTTAACGCATAATCCCAACCGTCGATCTATGCGCAATCGACGAATCTGACATATTTTCTCCCTCTGCTCTCCTTTTGACCTCCTCAAACGAATCTCCGCCATTGGATGATGCCATCCAACGGCCATGCTCTCTCCCCACGCCTTCTAAGCAGTTTACCCACAACGCAAGATTTCTTAATATTTTGTGTGTTTTGCAGCATTAATGGTTTTCCATTATATTGAAAGAAAAGCCAAGGGCTGAGAATGACGATTCCCATGCCTTTGATTCATCAAAGGGAGGTTATTCACGAGTTCAAATTCCACGTCTCATTAATGCTTCATGAGACATTGATGCCATACGAGCCCTGTGCGGCCTGCACATCAACAAGACACAATGATTTTAAATCATAATTAAAAGAGTATCAGTGTCGAAGACAAAACACAGCATAACAAAAGGATTGAAGATAATTTGGGGATTACGGCTAAGAATGATTATCAAAAGCCTAATCCCCATAATGAAAACACAGTTAAAAGAACATCATAAGTGTTATCAGACATAAAAGCCTCCACTGCCACATCTGAGGCAAATTGATTCCTCCCAACTACCACAGTGCTACCTGTGCCTTCAAAGCATTCAAACAGAGGCCGAAGTTATGGTTCAAAATCAGATATTTTCCTTAAACACAGCCAGGGAGTTGATTCTGCCGAGGAACTTAATGCAAAAATATCTGCAGAGTTACTCCAACATGACACAGAGCCTCAAAAGTCAATAAAAGCTCCCACCGAGCTTAAACTTAAATATAAATCCATTAATACAGTGAGAATATTTGTACGCTTCTCCATCAAGCCCCTCAAAGGCCGAGAAGCCATTAAGTCTGTATTAATTATCTTGGGAGATCTTTTATCAGATCTCACCTCCTCATTCTTCTATAAATACTTCTGTAGAAGATGAGAAGTTGTTGGTTGGTTGGTTGATCACTATTTTTAATATTGGAACTCTCTGAAATAATACATAGTCTGTTGAAGTTGAAGAACAAATTGAAGTCTTGGAAGCCTTGATGATTTTGTTGCATGCGTGTTCCTGAGAAGGCTCTATCATTGGATCCATGAGCTTGGTCGTTGGTGAAGTATTCTGAACTGTTTAATGTTTTCTCCTGTTTTCATTCTGTTCCATAATTTCTTACTATAGTAGGTTGAAAGTTTTAGGCTAAGAGATGACTCCTGGAAGCACCTTAGACCTGTTCATCCTTCACTGTTTCATGTTTTCTTCTGTTGAGGTATTTTAGAGTCTTTAATCTCTCTCTTTAGTCCTCATGCTTGTTTATTTCCTTAATAGTTCGAATAGTTGGTTTCAGCATGATTTATGGTTCTCCCTACTTGTTTATTTCCACTTAAAGACTGTTATTGAAGTCTCCCTTTGAATTTATTTTGTTTACAGTAAGTCAAGGAGGTTTGTTTTGATCTTGCCCTTTGTCCTTGCTTAAACAGTGGTCTTAAAGGTCTTTATAGTTGTGATCATAGATGTGTTAGGTGTTCCCTCTTCTATGACTGCAGTTATCAGTGACTATTTTATGTTTTCTAAGTCATTTGAAATAAAATCTTTGAGGAAATAGGGTGTTCCCCGAATCTTAGATTTCATTTTAAAAGTTGTTTTGAAATCATTGTTTTCTTAAAGGTGTGATTTGTAGAATTCATGGTAAGCCTTGTCTATCAAAAATCTCTTTATTGTTCAAATTGTGCTTTCAAATTCCCTTTGTTTGAGAATTAAATTTCTCTTTCCAAATCATTGATGTCCATATCATTCCAGAACCAAAGGATCCTGCGGCCAAGTTAGATTTTCCCTCTAATATCCCATATCCATTGATGAGTATGTTATGACCTCTTCTTGACTCCATTGCCTAATGAACCAGATGTTTCTCCACTCTATATATATTTCCTATACCTTTCATGTTTTGTTGTATCAATTCAACCAAACAAACAAACAAACACCTGCACTTAATAACTAGTCTAAAACCAATACTCAAAGCACACAAGATAAACCTTTGCAAACAAACATTTGAGAGATCCCTCTCTGAGAACAAGAGGACTGGATCCTGGAACTCTAAAGATTGGTTCTGATGTTGCCTTGTCTTTTGATTTGCCAAACTATCAAAACATGGGACACCAACACTAAGAAAATTCTTCTATGGTCAACCCTTCTTCTTCATTGTTTGATACCGCTTGTTTATTGTGCTTGGCCATAAACAATACTTTCTCATTGGCTTCTTCTTTGCTGTCACTTTCTTCATCGGATGATGAGCTATCTTCTTTAGAGAGAAAGTTCCTTTTGGATCCTTTATTTTTTCCTTGCTTGTTGAATTTCTTAAATCCTTTCTTTCCTTTTGAGTTTCCATCACTTTTGTTCGAACATTTTACTGCGAAATGCCCAACCTCAACACAACCGAAACATATCAATGGAAGTTTACCTTTGAATTTTCCCTTACCAATTTTTAGTTTTCTCGTAAAGTAATCATATTCTTCATCTAAAATACCTTCTCCAACATCTCCCTTTTCTTCACACTTGCAAGTGCATGTCATTTCAATTGAAGGTTGTTTGTCCTTATTGGTTTTCTTAGATGCAACGAACACAGTTTCTAGATTCGAAGTACCCTCTTCTTCATCAAGTCTCATTTCATATGCTATGAGAACTTCATCTAATTCCTCTTTGTTGTGTTTGTCCATATTTTCACTGTATTCTAATACTGATACCTTTGGGTTGAATCTCCCTGTAACATTCTAAGAATATTTCGTATAATATTCTTCTCGTCAACTAGCTCTCCCAATCCTTCCAGAGTATTGGTTATTTCATCAACGTATTGAAAGTATGCAGCAATGTTGCAATCTTCTTTCATTCTGAGTTGCTCAAATTTTTCTCTATAGATTTGAACCTTTGCTTCTTTTAAATTTGAGTCACCTGCATATATATTCTCAAGCTTTTCCCATACATTTTTGGCGGTTTTACAACCCAACACCTTATGATAAGCAAATTCAATAAGTCCACTAATAATAATATTCTTTGCTTTTGCATCATTTACCAAATTCTTCTTACCTTGTTCATCCACAATTGATGTAAATCCATTTTGAACAGTGTCCCATGCTTCGTAACCTTGCGCCAAGAGATGTACCTCCATTCTTCCTTTCCAGATTGCATAATTATTTTCATTGAACACAGGTACACCATTCTTGGTATGCTCCATGACCTCCTTCCAGCTGTTAAACTGCTATTGAAGGAACCAAGCTCTGATACCAATTGTTGGAAATACTAAGAGGGGGGGTGAATCAATATTCCTTTCAATTAGAGAAGTAGTTAATCTTCAATTATTATTAGTGTATGTACAATGATAGCAGTAAACAAAAGGAACACAAATGCACACAGTTTTTAAGGTGGAAACCCACTCCAGGGCAAAAACCACCTAATACTTTTCTAATAATTCTTTAATATTCAACTCCAATTGAAAATAAAGCTCCAACTTCCTAGAATCTAGAAAAGAAATCCTCTCCAACTCCAACGCCTGAGATTCTTCAGTAGTCAACTGAACGGATGCCCCAACACCCAATGAGCTACAACTCACCCTACCACCACCCTACCACCCTGTAGAAGAATGGACTCTTGTACCAAGGAAAATGGTCCACTTTACAATGATATAGAATGATGTAGAAGAATAAGACACACTAGAACATAACCCCAACTATGACACAACCACCTAATGATGATCATATACCACCCGACACTGCCTCTTCAACTCTTGGAAGATAGACACTAGTACAATTTTTACAATAATGTATTTACAATGACTGTATGTAGTGTTGTCCACTTGAAGACTTCATGTGCTGAACTTATTGCTGCTGTTATGCACCTTGGTTGTTGCTCTTGTCATGCTACCCTCTTCTGCACCTTGCTTTGCTTTGCTACCCTATAAATTCTAGTCCTTTGTAGCCATTGACAACACATGATCTATATTTTTCTTTCCTTCTAGGAGCTCGATATTGAAACTAGTGTATCTCTGTTATTTCAGATCCCCAATATGTGATTTTTGGTCCTGTAGTATTCCTTTGAGTCGTCTTTCCACTACCATAGGTCTGACCCAATTTGAATTCTTCAAGAGAGAGTTATGCCCAATCTCTCATTATGCCCTAATTATGGACTGTTTCAGTAGAGCAAAATTGTACGGCATGCCATGTGTCACTCTTTCTTCATTTGGATCTGAAATTTATAGAGCGAAAACTAAAGTCTGTGCACTATCTGTCACTTTTTACATAATTCCAATCCGATACTCAGAGAGAGAGTTATGACGATTTTCCCAAGGTCACTTCTTTGAGATGAATTTCAGGATCTTTCACAAACACTGACTTCCACAGATCATATCTCCGAAAATTTTGTGCAAATTGATCTAAACTTCTCATAGGAGCTTCTTCAAGATTTTGGCTTCGCCTCATAAAAATTTCAGCTTCTGAAACTTCGTAGAAAAAAAGTTAGAGCGAAAATGCCACGATGACCTGTTTCAGATAGCAAAATCCCTTGCATAAGGAGGATATGAGGATCACAATTTATATAAATGCTTAGGTTGAGAGGGGCTTCAACAAGTGAATGTGGGAGGGATTTTAGGAGCTTAAAAAATATTAATTATGACTTTTCAATGACCCATGCCATAAACCTATGGGGCTTTAGCCCACTAACTGGGGTTATAAACTTCCAACATGAATATCTCTCAAAGCGTGAAGAATTACGTGGCGTGCCATATATCAACAGAAACATCTCGAAAAGTAGAAACCATCAAAAGAATTATTGAACCATAATATATTAATTTGGTAGGTCAAAATTCCCATGCAATATTGGGTTAGCCCCTGGTGCTGCTTGGGTTGACATCAATGACAATCGCTGATCAACAGAAGTAACTGTAAGAAGAGGATAAAGGTCCCAACACACTAGGTGCCTCTTGATCCAATGCTTACCAATGCTTCATGTGTGCTTTGGAGTATACAATCACAAGTGTTATGAGATATGGATATGCGTTGATCTTTACAACCCTTTTCTAATTACCCTATGTGTGATTGTTCCATGCAAAAATAAACGATATGCGAATTATGGGCCGCTTACACCTTGCCTAGTTAGACTATGTTTGCACTATAGGTAGATGGAAAATTTTCTTAGGAAAGCATTCATATGCATATCGAGGATCACCGTGAGGTGCAAGGATGGCAGAGATTACTTGCTTTCTTTTCGATAGTTTGCTCGTAGTCCCAATTCCTAATGCACAATTGAACTAATCTAATGAAAAACTTGAAGAAAAATTGAATTAGCTAAAGATATGTGGATATATGGGCCACTTAATTTTATGCTAATCATGCTATGTGTTTTGTATCTTTTCTCAGCAAATCATTTGTTCGGACATCATATGTGGATTGAAGGCACTTAATTTTTCCTGCTTAAACTATGTGTGATTTGCAAAAATAAAAAAACTAAAATTAAAAATACTTAGTTTCTAAGTTAAATTATAGCAAATAAGAGTCCTAACCATTCATGAAATACCAGAACATAGTGATGGAAATTTTTTTATGGGTTGTCAAACACTTTACCACTGCAAAAAATGGGAAAAATCAAGAAAAAAAGGGCTTGCTGCCTACCATGCAGCTTATCCTCCCACAGGCGCGTAACGCATGACTGTCAGAACAGAATGTGCACGGTCAGGAAAAATAAATAAATAAATAAAAATTCCTGCTCTTTTGGGAAGAACTTCTCACTGAGGGTGACTGAAGGTGCTGAGAGGATGCAGGGGTGATTTTACAGCAAGTTGAGCAGGAAGAAGGACCTGCATCAACAACCATTAAATCAAAATAAAGGATCTAGTGGAGTCGCCATTCCCGTGGTAGTCTATTCGGCGTATGAGCAGATGAAATACACTTTTCTTAGTAGGGAGGCTGCTTACCTACATAAGAGTCACAGGTCAAAATGGTTTGTCAAACGTTAGTGGAACAAGTTGTACATGTAATAAGCTAAGTTAAAAGGAAACATAGCATACTACATAAACAATGAAACAAAAACAAAGCAACATACACAAGATACATGCTCAATAGAGAAAACACACTAATAACTCAACAATGGAGAGCTTTCTCCCTTTATTAGGTGTTGGTAGTAGTAGAATATAGAATGTTAAATCTCTTGTAGTGGATCCTTCGAACTACATAGCTCCAATATCCAAGACAAGGGGGTCTCTTCCCCTTAAGTTTTAATAAAGTCTCTCTTCCCTCTTAAAGGATAGTATATTGATGAACATGTGGTGAACTCTTCTCTCTTAGATTGAGGTGTTCGGTGGCCAACAACTTAATCCTTCCAATCCTCTTGCTGCTGGACAACACAAGCTAGTTTGATATGGAGAAATTTGGCCAGCATAACAACGTGTCTCCTATTTCTCTTCCCAAGGTTGGCTTTTATAGACCATTTTCAAATTTTCCCTCCTTCTCTTGGTCCAAGATGGATGGTGACACAAGAGTGGGGGTATGATTCCTTTTTATGCTGCACTAAAGCCTCAAGGTGGCTCAAAGGTGACTATACTTGGTTAGGTTGAGCAAGAATATTTTTCACCAAGTGTGCCAAGTGGTCCCAGATGGTGACATTCTGTCATCCCCAGGACCGCGTGGCTATTGTCTTATCGTTATATATTTTAAGATTGGCAAGAATAACCATAAAATCACAACATCAAAACCACTTTGGAGCCTAGGATCTAGCCCTCCTAGGCTTAGAGAGGGATCTCTCTATAAGATTTAGCTTTGTTTATAATGTTTTTTGATATTAGGCTAGTAAAACTAATTTTGAAGGTTTCTTTTTAATTGATAGTTTTGGTTGGATTAAGGGATCTATTTAAACTATTTCCATTGGGCTATGGAGTCACAACAGGCTGGGTTGTTTCATCAATTTTTCCAGAGCAATTACAAGGCAAGCTAATTATATTTATTGGATCTCTAAAACATAGTGAATTGTGGAAGGAAACAAGAGTGATTTCAGTTGTGGTTAAAAAGCAATTTAGTATTTTTTTGGTGTCTAGTAGATATGGTTTTCTGTGACAACTCTATAGTACCTTCACTTAATTATCAACCCGGGGTAAGTCTTTTTATTTCAAGAGTGTCAGCATAATATATGTGAGTTAACTAATCTATGAGTGCTCTTTGTCAATGTCCAAAAGGAATTACTAACTTTGGAAGCTTGCTGATCCCAAAGAAGATGTCTTAGATGGATATTTTAGCCTAAATTTGAGTAAGGGAAATTGATGTTTCTCTATTGGAGTGAAACAGTAGTTGAACAACGGTCTAAATAAATCAAGTAGGAATTGAAATGGAAGTAATGAAATTAAATATAACAATATTCTAACTAAACCGTTTCAGACATGGAATTGAATTGAATCGATGACCTAGCGATCTAAGCAGTAATGAAGCAGTTATATGGCTAGCAATAGAACTAGAATGGTGACTGGTTGTTGAATAGTGAAACATAAATATAACTAAGCAATATGAATTATTGTGCAATAATGAAATAGCAGTATAACTGAACGATCTGGCTAGCTGTGCAATAATGAAACAACAATATAACTAAATGATTTGGTTAGCTGTGCACTAATGAAACAACAGTATAACTGAAACGAATCAAACAACTCATACAGTTATCATTAAGTAATTTTGCAATGGATTTTTTTGTAAGACTTAATTAAAAAACACTAGGAAATCGATTAATTGCTTTATTATGCCATGCAATTCATGGAGATGTAGAATGTTGAAATCAATCTTCCTATCGTCTAGAAATTAATTATCAAGACAACAGAAGAATGGTAATTAACAAAACATTATCAGAAATGTGATTGCACTTGTATTATTCTAAGAACACGACTGCCAATGATTCATTAAAGAAGAAGAGTTGTAATTATATCAAATGGAAATGTGTATTATAACTACACCAAGTTCACAGATATGGATTTTGTAACTTTTTATAACATGAAAACGTGCGTGGAGCTCCGGGAGTTTGGGCCCAAACCCACAGAAGCCTCAGGACTGAGAAAAATTCAGAAGGTAGTTACTCAAAACTCTCTGTTACATCCAGGAATGATGCAAAATGTAATTAGACAAATTGTTCTGGATTTTTCTATTATCGTATTGCCCTCTCATTCTATTTTTTCCCTTTTAAAGGCAATCTTCAGAATTTCGAGAATGTATCTCAAACGATAGCCCGCTACGTGTGGTTTTTGTTTGAGTTCTTAGACTCAATCTGCTCATTCCCCTTCTATTAGCCATTTGGACTGCTTTGTGCTTGCGTCCATCGATTGGCTTTCTTTTGCTATTGGTTTAGGCATTCCTAGTTTCCTGCAGGTAAAGACAAAAAGAGTCAATTGCTTGTTCTAAATCATCCTTTCTATCATTCATCTGATTGTTCCTATTTTCATTATTTTCATTCCTTATTGTTAATATGAAGAGGGATTTTCCTGAAATTACAATACGATTTGCAGTATTTAATGGGTGAAAATCATACCTTAGTCTGGGCCTAACATGCTCCCCTGCTTACATTATTGCATGTCCTCATGAAAACAAATGATTAGCATGCAACTATGTTAAAGAATAGGCGGGGTAGGGTCTCTCATTGGGTGCTCTGTAGCCTCGATTTATTTTCATGAGTGTGAATGCAGGGCCTGTGACTCCTTCTGGTAACTCATAGTCGTGATTATACTCCTCAGGGGGAAGCCAGAGGAGGGGATTCTGATATCTGCAACCCAGCTAGGTGGGCCCCATGCTGTAAGATAAACTGCTGTATAAACAGAATCTGCAAGTAGTAGCCTTGAAGTTCCTGTAACTTAATGGCTTCCTATTTTTCACATTATTCGTGGAGGCCATCCACCATTGTTTAACTGCTACTAGGGCTACTTCAGGGATGTCTTGAAAGTAACCTTGTGCATTTTCAATGACATCCTTATGGAGAGGACCCAATATATAATTCACACCCAGCCTTTTCATGAAATTATGATGTTATATGATCATCTTCATGGGTTTCATAGGTTCCCCCCTGACCCATAGTTATAGATTATGATCTCTTTTCTAAAAGATGCCCTAATCTTTGGCCCCCCTGATTTGGTTTTTGGAAAATGAAAGGAAAGCTTTTAATTGAACATCTCTTATGAAGGGGTCGGGGTTGCTATCAGTGTCATTTTCTAAAAATAAATTGTGCATGTAGAGCTCACACAAGAAGCACTGAACCTGCTCATCCTGGTTGTTACAACATTGGATAAGTTCCTCTTTACTCTTAAAGGAAGTGGATTTCCTTGCTCTTACAGCTTTCACTTTCATAAGTAGGTACCACTATGTTAGGAATAGGGCGTAGTTAGTTGCCGATGACCTACATGGTAAAGCATCATCATATAGAGAGAAAAATGCAGAGATCTGCTCTTTGGCTTTCTCTACCTACTTTTGTATTGCCTTAACCTTTGCCTGCTCACTTCTAAGCTCGAAAAATGTATCATCCTTGGTAAGAGAAAGGTCGGTAAATTTCTTTTGCAGTTCCTGGTGCTCTTGTAATGGCACTACATCCTTCTTATACTATGTCAGTTCATGTTGTAATTGCACTAACTCATTCTGTACTCTTTGCTTAGCAGCTATCACTATTAAATGATCATAGGTAGGGACTTCCTCTGTTTGGATCCATTTTTCCTCTAGAGTTTTCTACTCAGCTTGGGTGGATGTTTCAATGTTGTTTGCTGCTTTTGTTTGTACTCTGGCTTCAATGGTGGTTTTCGAAGTGGTTTGTGTTCCAATTTCCATAGTAATTGCTAGTTCTGTTTGGGTTCCTATAGTGGAAGTTTCTATTTCTAACTTCCTGACCCTTCTTTTTCTTTTCAACCGCTTCTTCAAGTGTTTTACCAGCTGCTTAAATTTTTTACAGGTCTTTCTCAAATTCTCCATTTTTCTCATGTCTGAACCTTCCCTTGTTTTTATAGGTTGCAGGGGAGTAGAATTATGTTGCTCAGGGGTAAGGTCTAGAATGTTGTTTCTGATGACTTCTTCAGAATTGACCTCAGTATGAGGTTCTTGACAAGGGGGAGCAATGCTATCCCCTGGTGACAAGGGAACTGTCTCTTTGTGAGAGCTTTGTTCCATGAGGACAGTGTCACTTGAATCAGCCTGTGATTCCAATATTTCGTCTGTCTGTCCTTCACCGTATACTTCATAATTATCAATGGGAGGTAGGGCTTCATTTTCTTGTAGTTCCTCTAGGTCAGGTAGGATATTAGTGTGACCAGAGTTGCTGGGGGAGGAAATTTTATCAGAAAATTATTCTTTCTCCCCTGCTTCTGAAGAGTTCCTTAGTTCAAAGCTTGTACCTATTTTCCCTAGGACTAGGGCCATTTCTTCTTCAAATTCGCGTAAGGGTGCCTGGGAGGGTTCTACTCCATCTGTGGTGTTCGAAGTACCCTGGGGTGTTCTGGCTCGTTTTCATCTATTTGACTCTGATGTTGAGGCTCGACTTCTCTTTCTTTATGGAAGATTTACCCTAGGAGGTTCGATTTTAGTACCCTTAGGGTTAACTTCAGGTTCCTGCACTTCCGGGTTAACTACTGGTTCGTGTACTTCTGGGTTGAAAAAATTATGCCATGCTAGATGCTGCCTATCTAGCTCATGAATAACGATTAAATTTATTAAGCCTTGGTGACTAACCACTGATTGCGGCCTCTTAGCTTTTCTTAGTCGAGCAGTGGTATCATGCAATACCAAATTTAAAAAGGTAGGAAAATTAATTGAAATTTTCTATTTGAGTGCAGCTAAGATTTTAAGCTGTCGAGGTTTTACTGCAACCTGATGTTCTTCGCATGTTATGAATCTTTGGATGAATACCGTTAACTCTTTCCATGGCTGGTGTAAGGAAGCAGGAGAAATCCCTCTAGATCTTCGTTCCAGTGGTTCGTTTAGATCCTGGTATAGCGCTATTGCTTCTCGTAGGAGTAGATGCTTTTCTTCCCATCTCTCCCCTTGTGCTGGTATTCTAGAAATTGCTGCTATGATTTCTTCTGTGACAGGTATGGTTCGATCATTTAATATTATTTTCCCATCCCTCAAATTTTGCAGGAATTCGATTGCAATTTGTGTGTTGTGTCCTTGTAATCTAGGCACATATGTCAGCCATCCTACTCACTGAAGAATGGCACTTGCTACCTCTAAAATTAGGAAATTCGACAGCTCATTTCAAAGAGTATTTCCGCCCATGGCTTGTATGCTTTTTTCTTTTGGTTATCTTTTTTTTCCTCTCTGGATTTGTTGTTTCATCTGGGAGATGAGTGTAGTAGAAAAAGAAATCACGGTTCTGTATAAAGAGTCTCCGTGCCTTAATTGTAGCATTTACTGGCGCGTTGGATGGGATTTGTGTAGGGATTTCATCTGCTTGCCAAATTAAAGCCAATCAAGGCCAATTACACCTCTCCCTCTTTAGAAAAGGGCGCCCACATCCTCAGGTACTGGAGATATTCGACCAATGATGAATGCAAGCATGGGAATGTCAGACTTTAGTTATTTTTCATGTGGAGGATTGACGGTTAAGTAATTACTTCATGTGAAGCAAACAATCAAATTTAAAAGTTTTCATGATGTAAGCATGTGCGGAGAAGGCCGAGACGTGAGAGAAAACAATATTTTCATTATTATGATATGATGTCTTTGTATGATTAGAATGCTGTGACAGAATCAAGATTTAATCAAGTATTGATTGGTGTTGTCCTTCCCAAATTTGAAATATGTAATCAATATTCATTATTTATTCTTATGGTAAGTCGTGATTGTCACTAATTCAAGTAATAGGTTTGTAGTAAAAAAAATGGAAAACAAGGTGTATATAACAGTATTTTTGTTATCAAAAGGAATTCTTTAACACCACAAGTAGGGCCACTACTGCCAGCAGACGTTCATAGCCTCGACAGGGTTGATTTTTAACCCAAGAAGTGAGCCATGATCCTTATATGATAATAGTTATTTTATTATTTTGATGGATAGATTGCCATGCTGGTATCGTAGCCAGGTAATCATGGTGCCATTCACTAGAGTTGTAGCAAAATGATCAGGCCAACTCATGATGAGACCTCCTGTCCTTCAAGTTAGAAGGTCATTACCCTAGTGTGGTTGCCATAATGGGCATGTCAATTGATTAGACTCTTATGATCATGGTAGGTTGGCTCATGATGAGACCCCCTATCCTCTCTTAGGATATGTAAATGTAGTATTTGCTTTTGTATTTTAGTAGCTTGATCCATTCAGAGGTCACTTTGCTGGTGTGGTAGCCAGATAGTTACAGTGCCATTCACTGGAATTGTAATAGAGTGATCAGGCAGGCTCGTGATGAGACCTCTTGTCCTTCTAATAGATGGGAAGGCCATTACCCTGGTGTGGTGGCCATAGTGGGCATGTCACCTGTTTAATTCCTATGATCATGGTATGCTTACTTGTGATGAGACCCCCTATCCTCTTTTGGGATTTTCATGTCACACCATGATTGTTAAAGAAGGCTCGTTGACTCCCTAAGAGTGAGGGATGGTGAAAGAAGTAGAAAAACTAATACCATTAATATGCCTTGTTCCATTTCTTCATGTTGTAGGGTCATATTACTCGAATAGTGCAAAAATACATATCATTATAGGGTCCTCAGTCGCTTGATATCATATTCAAACTGTGGGTGGTTTTAGCCCTTGTATAATATCAGCTTCTGTTTAAGAATTTTAGTATCAGAAGACATCATATTTGGAATTTTATCAATCGCTTTCTCTCTTTCCAGTGCCATTCCCTGCTCAAGGTTATTCAATAAAAATAATGGCTATTTAAGATATTGAGAAGTAGCTTCTTTAAATATTGGTTGGAAAAAATTATTAAAAATGTTGAAAGGTGCTCAAAAAATGCACAAAAATGATAAAAACGTTAAAAAATGCTCAAAAATGCTAAAAAAAATTCTCAAAAATGCGTATTTTTGTTGAAGGAATAGTCAGCTTGTTCAAATATGGAACAATAGTTGTTTCCGAATGGAACAGCACAAGCATCGTGGCAAAAAGATGTTTAAAATTTGATTGAACAGCTGTCGTTCAAAAATTGAACAACAGATGTTCCGGGTTTGAAAAACAAAGTTTAAAAATGCGGCAAAAAGCTGTTCAATTCTATTGAACTGCTATCACTTAGGGATTGAACAATAGCTGTTCTGGATTTGAACAGTAAAAATTAAAAACATGTCAAAAAGTTGTTCAATTCTACTAAACTGCTGCCGTTCAGGGATTGAACAGCAGCTGTTCCAGGATTGAACAACAAAAATTAAAAACATGGTAAAAAAGTTGTTCAATTTGGTTGAAATGGTGTTGTTTTAAAATTGAACAAAAGTTGTTCTAGAATTGAACAGAAAAACTTAAGAACTCGACAACAAGCTGTTTAATTCAATTGAACTACTACTGTTCAAAAATTGAACAACAATTGTTCTGGAATTGAACAAAAAAACATAAAAACTCAACGAAAAAGTTGTTCAATTCGATTGAACTGTTGCTGTTCAAAAATTGAACAACAGATATTCATAAATTGGACAGAAAAACATAAAAACTCAACGAAAAAAAAAAAAATATTGTTCAATTCGATTGAACTACTGCTGTTCAAAAATTGAACAGCAGTTGTTCATAAACTGGACAGCAAAGAAACTGAAAACAACATAACCCTGTAGAAGAATGGATTGTAAATGGGAGGAATATATAATTGTATACATAATTTACAAGTGATGTTGTCAAGCCTCTCATGTACCTGAGTTTGTGGGGTTGTCACCCCCTTGTGCCACAACTCAGATGGTGGGATCTTCTCATGCTTGTTGACAAAAATATTTCATCATGAGAGGTTTGTGATAGAGGCGTACTCTATGTCCATTAACTCAAAATGTTGAGCCTGATCCATCTATCATGGTCAAAGTGAGGGTACCATTGCTATGTACTTCCTGAATCTCATATGGGACAAGCTATCTTATTTTCATTTTTCCTGGAAAGTCTTAGAATTTGGAATCATATGGGAGTGCCCAAAATCCTTTTTGGAATAGTTTCTTTTTTATTATATTGTCGTGCCACTTGGCTCATTGTTGTTGAATTATAATTGTGCGTTGCAAGGCAAGTAGTCAAATTTCATCCAGTTCATTTATTTGTTGAAGTCTTTTAGTTTGAGCATCCATTAAGTCCAATCCTACTTCCTTGGTTGTTCTAAGTGTTTTAATTTCGAACTCAGTAGGGAAGATAGGTTTTCTCCCAAATACTAGCTAATATGGTGAATATGCAGTTGTATTTCTCCAGGTTGTTCAGTAATCCCATAAGGCTTCTGGCAGTCTAGTGGCCCAGTCCCGGTGGTGTGCTACTACTATCTTGGTAAGGATTTCCTCCACGACTTTGTTAGTGCTTTCGAATTGTCCGTTTTCCTGTGGGTGGTAAGGAGACGTAATTTTGTGAATGACATGGTGATTTTTTAAAGTAGATACGATCTTATTTCCTGTGAACTGTGCTCCCCCATTGGTTATCACCTCCCTTGGTAGGCCATATCATACAAACAATTCGAAGAGAAACTTAATTACTGATTCTTCTGTGGCCCTTGGCAAAGCTACTGCTTCCACCCATTTGGTAACATAATTTTTGGCAACTAATATGTGGGATTTCTGGTTTGATGGTGGATTAAATGGTCCAACAAAGTCCAACGCCCATCGTTCAAATGGTTCTACTAAAAATTTTGGTTGCAGCAGCATTTCATCAACTTGGCCTAGATGGTCCATCCTTTGGCAGTTGTCACAAGACTAAATTTACTTCTTTTCATATTTAAAAATTGTAGGCCAAAAAATAACCTAATTGTAGCACTTTATGCCTCGTCCATCAGTCTGCGAAGTGACCACTGCAGGGTTCATTGTGATAGGCACGTAGGATGTCATGAATTTCGTCTTCCCTTATGCATCGACATATATGCATATCAGCCCCTATATAAAATAAGTATCCTTCAATCCAAGAGAATCATGAACTGCGTCGTACAATTAACTTCTGTTCTTTTGCCGTCAAATGTTTGGGTAGCTTCCTAACTGCTAGATAATTTTCCACATTTGCATACCATGGGGTTTTGATTGCTACCGCAAACAGGTGCTCATCAGGAAATTGATCGTCGACTATTAATGTGTCATATTTTTCGGGGACTCTCAACAAAAAGTCTGCGATTATGTTCTCCTTCCCTGGACGGTCTCTAATTTTTGTATCAAATTCCTGTAATAATATTAGCCAGTGAGTTATTCTTCCATTTGTGATTGGTTTTTTCACTAAATATCTAATAGTAGAATTTTCAGTGTACATGAATACTTTATATCCTATTATGTAGTGCCTAAATTTATTGATAGCATAAATTACGACCAGGAATTATTTCTCGGTTACTGTGTAGTTTAGTTCAGCGGGGGTAAGACTTTTGCTGATATAATAAATAGCATATGGTTTTTGGTCTTCTTCTTGGTCAAGGACTACTCCTATTGCTGTATCAGATGCATCGGAAGAGATATGAAAGGGGTGTCTCCAATCAGGTCCTCACAAGATTGGTGTCATGGACACTAGCTTCTTTAATTCTATAAAAGCAATGTCACATTTGTCAGTCCACTGAAATTCAACATTTCCAGTTAAAGCATACAAAGGTGCAACAATCTGTGAGATTTTTTTTATAAATCTATGATAATATCCTGCATACCCTAGGAAACTGCGTACCTCCATTTGTGTATAGGGTGTGGCCAACAGAAGGATTATCTTTATTTTAGCTAGTTCTACCTGTATTCTTGCTGTAGAAATGTAGTGGCCTAGGATTACCCCTTCAGTCATCATCATGTGGCATTTTTCATTGCTTAGACATAATCTGGTAGCAATACATCATTCTAATACCTTTTCTAATGTTTCTAATGCCTGATCAAAATCTTCTCTGTAGGGTGTAAAATCATCCATATAAATTTCAAGTCCTTCATTTATTAAATCAGAAAAGACGATAATTATGGCTCTTTGAAATGTTGTTGGAGCATTGCATAACCCAAATGTTAACACTCTGTAAGCGAAAGTGCCCCATGGGCAGGTAAATTTTGTCTTATATTGGTCTTCAAGGGCTATTTGTATTTGACTGTATCCACTGAATCCGTCAAGAAAAGAGAAAAAACGTTTCCCAGCTAATGTGTCAAGGACTTGGTCAATAAAGGGGAGAGGGAAATGATCTTTCTGGGTTGCCTTATTTAATTCTCTATAATCTACGTAGATCCTCCATTTCCCATTTTTCTTAGGGACGACCACCAAAGGAGAGACCCATTTGCTATCTGAAATAGGATAAATAAAATTTACATCTAGGAGCTTTTGGCGTTATTCTTTTATAATTTCTTTTAAGTGGGGATTCAGTCTTCGTTGCAGTTGTCTAACATGCCGAGTCTCTCTATCAGTATAGATATGATGCGTGCACAGTTGTGGTTCCAAGCCCTTCATGTCTTGGTAATCCCACGCAAATGCACCCTAGTGCTTCTTAAGGATTTTTACAAGTCTTTGCCTTTGGTTGTCATCCAGGCTACTGTTAATATTCAATATCTTACCTAGTTCGATTTCAATAGGTATGCTATTACAAAAAGTGGTTGTGGGATTATATTGAGTCTTAAAGTCTGTTACAGAATTTTCTTTTCCTTCATGCTCGAGAATTGTTTTCATCATTTGGAATTTCAAATTTTCAATTTTGGGAGGCTCATTCATAATGTTACTGATCGAATCATATTCCATTTGATCTTTAAATTCGAGAGCCTCTAGTAGTGTGAGGGGTGGATAGATATTTTTCTCCCAATATGTATCTGGGTGCTTGTCAATTTTTATCATGGGAAGACTTAGTTTGGTAGGTGGATAGATTACAATATTCTTTACATAATTGCCTCTAGTGATAGTCATGTTGCCTGTTCGGCAACCTATGTAAGCATCTGTTGTCGCCAACCAAGGCCGCCCAAGAATCAATGGGTTCCCTTCCATCCTATTTTTTGGATTAATAACTAAAAAATCAGTAGGGTATTCCCATGAGTCTACTGAGACCGTAATGTATAGCACTATACCTTCTGGTCTAATAACATATCTGTCTACTAATTACAGGAGTGTGGTTGTAGGTTCGAGGACTGATATGCCTAGTTTTTCACAAGCTCCAGTGGTTAGGATGTTGATAGCAGCCCCAAGGTCAACCAATGTGTTTGGAAATAACTATCCAGAAATTTGTACGGTTACAATGGGGTTTACTAGGTCTTCATATTTCACAGGTGGTTCTCTTCCTAAGAATAAGTTAGATAGAGTTCCTACTACATGAACGGTAGGTGGAGCCATTGTTTTCCTAATTTTTTCTTTCCACATAACTCCTTGACTATTTTTTCATAGATGGGAATGTCCTGGATGGCCTGCAGGAGAGGAAATTTGACACAAATATTTCTTAGCTCCCCCAGGATGTCAAATTCTGAGTTGATTATAGGTTTGGGTAAGTTTAATCTTTCAGGAAATGGTGGTGGTGCCATTTTAAGATCTTCAAGTCTTTGTTGTTATATTGTTTCCTCGTCTTTACCTATTTTTGTTATCTCTGGTGATCTAGGCCCTGTGGATGTTTCAATTTGGGATTGAGGTGGAATTGGGGCCTCTATGGGTAATATGGTACATCCCGATATTAACCTCAATTCGTTGCATTTTTTTTGTTCGTTGTTGGGTTTTTGGGTCCTCTATGATTTGGATTAATTGAACTGGTCTATTATTGGGATTGGGATTGGGTTGGGCTGGTAATTGAGGTTGTATGACAGGCTGTTGGTTATGCTGAATAGGGTAGGGGGCTGGCAATTGTTGGGTTCCTACTCTTGTTGGTAAATTTCCCATCCTCGTAGGTCGTGCCCAGTTCCAATTTTTGTTTTGAGTAGGGGGGTTTGGCCATTGGTTTTTGTAAGGGATATTCTGCCAATAAGGGGGAGAACTAGGGAATTTTTTCTAGTTACTTCCTGATGGATTTTGCATAGGCCAGGGTGGGATAGGGAAGGTTTGGTTTGGCCAATTTGGGAATGGGTTTTGAGTCTGCCAAGTTGTTGTAAGGTTTTGTTGGTTGTACTAGGGCACTGTAAAGTATTGAGGTAGGTCTTGCGGTATGCCAGGTTGTGTCTGCCATTGCCGACGCTGATTTATTAAATAGACTGGTTCTGTCTCCTCTTCTGCTTTTTTTTTATGGATTTCAGTCGAGGGAGTTAAGGATACTAATCAGTAGTATGATCCTTAGTGCATATAGCACATATCTGGACCATGTCTAAAGGACACTTCCTTTGGCTGTGCTTCTTCTGACATTTTCGGTCGAAGATGGCCAGATTTTGTTCAGTTATTGCTTGTTTATATTTGGCTTGCAAAACATCAAGTTGTGTGGTCAAGGTGCCCAAGATGTCGGTTTTGAAGTTTTCTAAGAGATTTACAACTTCTTTTCTAGCTACATTGTTGCTGGTCTGCTTAAGATCACGCCCAATAGGTTTGTTATGTGAGCTACCCCGGGAGCATCTAATACATAAGGAGATGATCTCGTCATATTATTCCTGATAAATATCTCCTTTTCCCATTATGTTAAGCAATTCAACCCATTCCTCCTTCATCCCCTTAAGTATTGTGGCTTTCAAAATGTCCTTGGACAACGTATTATATGGGGATCTTTGCAAATTATATTGAAATATTTCTATGTATTCTTCTAGTGTTTCATTGTCTTTTGAAGTCATGTTAAAGATTTCTTTTTTTAGGTCTTGGGTTCGGTAATAGACTTGGTATTTAGTAAGAAAGGCATTCTTCATTTGGTCCCAGTTGTTTATAGTTCCGCCTCCTAACCCCATGAACTAGCGGAGAGCTGTGCCTTTCAAGGTGGAGGGAAATAATATTAATTTTTGGGGATTGGTGGTGTAATCATATCCTGTACATAAGACATCAAATTCAAATAAGAATGCATCAAGATCTTCTGTGGTTAATCCATGAAATGTGGGGATTGTTGGTTGGATAAATCGATCTTGCGGACAAGACTAATCTCCCTAGTATCAGAAGATAGTCTAGCAACAAACAAAAAATTAAATCTATCTTTCTCTAGATATATAACGATTTATAAATAAATGCTACAAAGGTGTTACGATCCTACCTCGATCAAATTCTTTTTCCTTGTAGTATTCCTCCAGTCACCTGAAAGAGTTATCCTTGAAGACCTGCAATCACAAACAAGAAAACATCAATAATACCTGCATAGCGTATATTTATCAATCATATCTATTATGGTGATCAAGGAATCCATAAAATAAACAATCAAATGACAATTTATTAAGAAAAACAAACTTATTTGTATTAAATTTGAAATAGTATAAGAAACTTATAACCTTTTTAGCCTTGATGTTGAACAGGTCCTCCTGGGGTCCGAAGCAGGAATTTCCTCTACTTTGACAGGTCTTGCAGTCTTCTAACTGAGATATACACAGGTATGTAATCTCTACTCATAAAATCTCAGTTAAAGGAGTCTAAATTACAACAACACTTTACCTCAAACAACACTAAAGCTTGAACTCCCTTTGAGGCTGCCCAATGCATCTTTTTATAATGCAAAAGAGGAGGTTACAGTTCCAATTATGAAGGGATAGAGTCCTCCTTCAAAGGGATAAGCTCCTCACATCAAGGGGTTAGCTCCTTAAGGCATGGGATACATGAAACTGAAAGGAGCAGACTTGCCACTGCAAGATTCCTTCTAGAAGATTCTAGAAATGACTGAAAGTGATATTTTTAAGTTTAGTTGTGCCCTTTTAATATTTTACAGGGGTCCACACTCTTAACATAGATAAAGTGTGGTCAGGTTTGCAGGAGACATGACCATTAGATGCGGGACCGCAAGTAAGACAAAGAGAAAGTGTGATACCATAGTTTCAGAGACTTTAAGAGAATTTATCTTATTTTTAAGCCTTGACATGAGGAACTAATGTTTTAGACTTGCAAAGGAGGAATGTATGAGTGATAATGAGCTCATACAAATACCGGAATGTCATAGTGACAATTTTTAATGCAATATATTTCCGCCTAAAGTGCAAAGTCTGTAATAGATGAAGATAGAGTCTGTCATGTATGAAGAGAGAAGTACTTTGTCATTTCAAGGATCATCCCATGGACACCCCAATTGGAACCTGTAAAAACATTCAATGAAAAATATATATATATATATGTAGAATCTCTGGTTTGTGAAACCAAAGATTCTGGGTTCGATCCCCAGTTGAGTCACCAATTTGTTGGCCAGATAAATCAATCTTGCGGACAAGACGGATCTCCCTAGGATCAGAAGATAGTCTAGAAACAAACACAATTAAATCTATATTTCTATAGATATATAACGATTTATAAATAAATGCTACAAAGGTGTTACGATCCTACCTCGATCCAATGCTTGTTCATTTTAGTCTTCCTCCAGTCACCCGAAAGAGTTGTCCTTGAAGACCTACAATCACAAACAAGAAAACATAAATAATACATGCATAGCATATATTTATCAATCATATCTATTATGGTGATCAAGGAATCCGTAAAATAAAAAATCAAATGACAGTTTATTGAGAAAAACAAACTTATTTGTATTAACTTTGAAATAGTAGAAGAACCTTACAACCTTTTCAGCCTTGATGTTGAACAGGTCCCCCTGGGGTCCGAAGCAGGAATTTCCTCTACTTTGACAGGTCTTGCACTCTCCTAACCAAGATATACACATGTATGTAATCTCTCCTCATAAAATCTCAGTTAAAGGAGTCTAAATTACAACAACACTTTACATCAAACAACACTAAAGCTTGAACTCCCTTTGAGGCTGCCCAATGCCTCTTTCTATAGTGCAAAAGAGGAGGTTACAGTTCCAATTATTAAGGGATAGAGTCCTCCTTCAAAGGGATAAGCTCCTCACATCAAGGGGTTAGCACCTTAAGGGATGGGATACATGAACTTGAAAGGAGCGGACTTGCGACCACAAGATTCCTTCCAGAAGCATCTAGAAATGATTGAAAGTGATCCTTTTGAGTTTACTTGTGGCCTTTTAATATTTTACAGGGGTCCGCACTCTTAACAAAGATAAAGCATAGTCAGGTTTGCAGGAGACATGACCATTAGGTGCGGGACCATAGGTAAGACAAAGAGAAAGTGCGATACCAAAGTTTCAGAGACTTTAAGAGCTTTTCTCTTATTTTTAAGGCTTGGCATGAGGAACTGATGTTTTAGACTTGCAAAGGAGGAATGTATGAGTGATAATGAGCTCATACAAATAGCAGAATTTCAAAGTGACAATTTTCAGTGCAACAGGGATGTTATGCAAGGGAATGGATTTCATAAGGGCATTGGCAGAATGATCAATGATGGGGTACTCCAATGTTGATGTCTGCCTCTGATTTTGATTTTGATTATTTTCCATTTGGTCAAAGAGGTGCCAGAAATCTTCAGGAATTTCTTGGTCTGGAGGGGAGATTTTGATAGGCTTGGAAGGTGAGTGCAGAGGAGGTTTTACAAAACTTCCCTGATCTAGGATTCTAAGAATTTTTGTTTCGATTACTCCTTCAGGGGACTTAGGTACCTCTATGTGAATTTCTCCACTAGTTTCTCCCCTGCCTTCTTGCAAATTGCAAGAGCCTCCCTCTTTTGAAAGGCCAATGTTTTGGTGAATGGTAGTCTGCAGGCTTCGCTCAAACCCCTCTGTCTTGCTGTGAATCTTGGCGTAGGCTACATATGGTGAGGCTGCTGCTTGAGGGGTTATGTTGGGATTTTGGATAGAGGTAGTTTCCGATCCTATAGATGCCTGAGATTCAAATTTCTTAATGATTTCATCTATGTATGTTGTCCTCCCAAGGATCACCGATTCTTTGGGTTGTAGTTGTGGCTGATTTTGGGTTGCTTATACCTTTTTCTTAGGCATAAAATAAAAGCACCTATCCTATGGTTCTTGTATAGCTTGCTAGCGAGCGGGCTAAGGGGTAAGCATGTTTCTTACCGGTACGCAGATTCATACCTTTCATTTTCAATACCTAATTCCTCACAGCAATGGAAAAAGAATGAATTAGAGGAGATAAATCTCAACACTCTCCCTAGAAATGACACCAAAAATGTTGGTGTCTAGTAGATATGGTTTTCCATGACAACTCTATTGTACCTTCACTTAATTATCAACCTAGGGTAAGTCTTTTTATTTCAAGAGTGTCAGCATAGTATATGTGAGTTAACTAATCTACAGGTTCTCTTCGTCAATGTCCAGAAGGAATTACTAACTTTGGAAGCTTGCTGATCCCAAAGAAGGTGTCTCAAATGGATCTTTTAGCCTAAAGCTGAGTAGGAAATTGATATTTCTCTATTGGAGTAAAAGAGTAGTTGAACAATGCTCTAAATAAATCAAGCAAGAATTGAAATGGAAGTAATGAAATTAAACATAACAGTAGTCTAACTAAACCATTTCAGACATGGAATTGAATTGAATTGAGTCGATGACCTAGCGATCTAAGTAGTAATAAAGTAGTTATATGGCTAGAAATATAGCTAGAATGGTGACTGGTTGTGAAATCGGGAAAAAAAAATATAATTAAGAAATATGAATGATTGTGCAATAATGAAACAGAAGTATAACTGAACGATCTGGCTAGCTGTGAAATAATGAAACAACAGTATAAATAAACGATCTGGCTAGCTGTGCAATAATGAAACAATAGTATAACTGAATGATCTGGCTAGCTATGCAATAATGAAATAGCAGTATAACTGTTAGTATGAATCCTTTGTCGAAGTGTACGAAAAAGGACCACTTTAGCTACACATAACTAATAGCCCTAACAACAAACGTGGCTGCCAATATCTTCAGATCTGCGGTTAGTTAGACATAAAAGAGCTGCAAAAAACCAGATCTATTCATGGAAAGACATTAAGCAGAAAAATAAGGGTTTTCTCCATATACCAATAGACAAGGCAAGAACGATTTTTGAAATAATTTTTATATTAATGGGGCACCTGGGAGGAAAACAAGAAGGCGTATCCAATTCTCCTCAGTGGGATGGATTCTTGGTAGTCCTCAGCACTTCAAATCTAAGATTTGTCTCTCTTGTTGATGTAGAAAACCCAATGCAAAGAAAGGAGCTCAATGGGAGCTCACACAGCAAATGATGGAAAAATGGGACCAAGTGTATAGATCCAGAGTGATCTAATAGGCAAAAAAAGGTGAATAATGATGGGAAAAACCCTCCTATTTATAACAAAATATTGGGTCATTCTAGATCTTGGTGCATGGGTTAACCAAATCTAGATCCACTTTTTATGGAATATTTTATTATATTCGTTGGAGGGAAAAGGTATTTGACTTGGGTCAAATCCCTTAATTTGTCAAAAATAAATAAATAAATGATTTATTTATCTTTTTAAGGAAGCGGTTAGAAGATAATCAAATAAATAATGATTTATTTAATTATTTGTGGGTGATTTGGTCATATTTAACAAGGAATAAGGTTTAAATGATTATTCCTAGAAATAATAAGATAAATAAAGGTTTATCTAATTAATTTCTTTGATTTTGGGTTAAACATGACTGGGAATAATGATTAAATTATGGTTTAATTAATTATTCCATGAGGAAAATCAAACAAATATGGGTTTGTTTAATATTTCCTTTTGGGGTTTCCTGTTTTAACATAGTGAAAGCAATTTTACTTAGGGTAAAATTGGTCTTACATGGTGTACTTGGGTCCTTCTAATGATAATAGGTTAGATGACCAAAAAATGGTGTAACAGATTTCCCCCCAGCGTGCGAGTGTCAGGAGCAAATCGTATGACCGAAGTACGTTGTAAGAACTCAATCACTAGACAACAAAGGGAAGTCAGAGAGAGACATGCAAGGTAGATAATGTGCTGAAGAACTAGACCCTGAGGAGACGAGACTCGCAGGTGCAACAAGTCTCATTTTATGAGAGGGTACCTGTGCTGAAGGCGGCGGGGGAGGCATACCTATGCCCGCCGAGACAAAATACAAAAGAATAGTGTGTCCAGTAAACAAGGGACCGAACCATAAAGTACAGCTGGCATAATCATGAGCTAGATAAAAATACAATGAGGAATCCCATATACATGCTATGCCTGGGATAACAGCCAGGACTTGTACAATAATATCTGAGTACATGAGATACAAATACAACCCCAAATGCCCCCTGTAAATGGGGAAGGGCTCACAAAATCTGACTGATACATGCAAATCAACGAGGCGCTGCAAGTGGCTACGGCCAACATCATCAAATATCTGGAGCTGCATCAAAGGTTGCAAGGAAGAGGTCATCCGGGCATGTGGGGGGCTACCTGCAGGGCCACCCCCTCATGAGGGTTGAGACATCTCACACACACCCAAGAAATCATCAAGAGCTGTTGCTGGGTCACTGGACCATCCAGTATACGGATCTCGATCATGCTGAAAGGAGCTGGAGAAACAATCAAGTCAAAGGGAAAGGAGAGATCCCTTTGCCTGATCCGAGGCACCAAACAAGAGTGGAAGCTGGAACCAAGGTACACCGCCCTCTAGACCTGGCTTCTAGAATGAATGAGCTGATGTCGAGAGAAGGAGGTCTGCCATAGGTGAGGCAATGAGAGGTCCTCAACTAAGGCACGAGAGAAAAGAGTAGAGCGATGGACAGACAAACTAATGATGATATGGAAGTAGAAAGGACTGAGTAGCGAATGGACGACTTCCCTTGTTAGAGCATAAAGGGCATGAATGGCATGGCAGCGACTGACACAATATCGTAAGGGATAGGGGACAGTGGGACTGAAGGTCATAACATGCGACACAAGAGAGAGACCAAGCAATGAAGGATGGAGGGCTATAGCGGGGTACAAAGGGACTCGAGATAGACTCCATGAATGCGATGATGACTCAATTTGGATGCTCTAAATAAGGGCGAATCTATGGTGCTTCCACGCAGTAAAAGGCCCAAGTGGGGGACCGTGAAAGCATGAGTATAGGAAGGGAACTCATGACGAAAATTGACATGAACAAGGAAAAGTAAGGAGGCAAAGTGGTGCCCCAGGTACAAGTGTCGTAAGTGAGGAGATTCGATTTTAATGAGAGGTGACGTGACCCTTCGTGGAAAAAATGTGTCCTGGTGAAGAGTTTAAACACAAAAGATGAAACAAGATGTTGGCTATCTAAAAGAAAATAAAACATGCATTTCGAAGGGGAAATGCTAAGGGTAATATTTCTTAAGATAGAGTGCATTGCGAGGATTAGGAAGGGGATTGCCTTCGAAATCCTCTAAGAGGTATGCCCCCTTACCAAGATCCTTACTGATGATGTAAGGGCCTAGCCATAATGAGTCCAACTTCCCATGACCAAGGATGTCATGGGCTTGGTCATAGACTAGAACAAGGTCACCTTCGTGAAAAGTGCGAGGCTGGACTTTTCGGTCATACTGGGCTTTGGTGCGTTTCTTGGCCGCTTCCATGGTTTGCAAGGCAACATGGCGGTCTTCGGAAGCGCGCTCGAGCATGATAAGTCGTTGTTCTAGAGGTTGGGTTTCAGGGAGAAGTTCAAAGGCCAGATGCAGGGAAGGGATTTCACACTCGATTGGTAAGACTGCCTCCTCTCCAAAAACAAGGTGGAAAAGAGTAAACCCGGTGGCGGTTTTAACAGAAGTCCGATCGACCCATAAAGCGGGGAAGAGCATGAGGTGCCAGTTGGTCTTGTGCTTATTCACCGTCCATTGAAGCATGGTCTTGAGAATTTTGTTGACTGCTTCAACTTGGCCATTACCTTGGGGGTAATAGGAGGAGGAATATTGGTGCTCAAAACCCAACAGTGAGGATAGCTCGCGCCATATCTCATCTTCAAAATGTTTTCCATGGTAAGAGACCAGTTGTTTCGGAACTCCAAATCGAGCGATAACGTGGTTAAAGAAAAAGAGGGCCGCGGTAGCTGCCGTGTTGTTGAATGTAGGCATGGCCTCGGCCCATTTTGTGAAATAGTCGACTGCCACGATGATATATTTATGGCTACCAGCGGATGGCGGGTGACACTCCATAAAGTCGATGGCCCATTTGCAGAAGGGGCCAGTGGAGACGACCGGATGGAGGGGAGCTGGGGGAGCTCGCGCCTTAGGGGCGAAATGTTGGCAATTGGGACAGTGTTTGACTGCCTCAATGCAATCACTGAAGAGGGAAGGCCAAAAATACCCAGCGCGCATGACTTTTTGGGCAGTAGCAAGACCTGAGAGGTGGCCACCGCAAGTGACACTATGGCAGGCATTAAGGGCCTGTTCGGCTTCAGCGTGTGTAAGACAACGACGAAGGACAGTATCAATCCCGTGACGATAGAGGTTGTCACTGATAAGAAGGTATCGGGGGGCTTGGTGTCGGATATATCGGCGAGCCTCACGCTCAAGGTGGAGGGCGAACTTTTGGGTTCGCAAGTAAGTAAGAATATCGCCATACCACGGGTCATCGGCAGTAATGGAAAATAAGTGTTCATCAGGAAAATCATCATTAACGGGGGGGTCTAGCGATCCGATAGGTAAGTCAGAAATGAGCTCAGCGAGGGCTAAGCCTTTCTTACTCTTTGGTGTGACAAACTCGAGGTCGAATTCTTGCAAAATAGCGACCCAATGGGCGTACTTCCCAGTGAGGATACGACGACTCAATAGGAAGGCCATGGGGTTGGAATTAGTCACAACCTTGGTGGAGCGCATGAGGATATAATGACGAATTTTTTGGACTGAGAACACGACAGCCAGCGATAATTTTTCTTCATACGAGTAGGAAACAGGGGGTCCTACAAGGTTCTTACTGACGTAGTAAATCACATGCTCGATACCTGTGTCATCTTCCTGGATAAGGACTCCAGCGACCGAATAGGTGGAAGCGGAGATGTACAGGATGAAGTCCCGATCAAAGTCGGGAGGGCGTATCAAAGGAGCAGATGTGAGGGCCTGCTTGAGGGCATTGAAAGACTCATGAGCATGGGTATCCCAAACAAATGGGATATTAGATCGGAGGAGTCTAAGGAACCCATGTGCGGTGGTGGCATAGTCAGGGATGAACCGATGAAGAAAATTGGCTTTGCCTTGGAGGCTTTGGAGCTGGCATAGGGTACGTGGGATGGGAAGTTCAAGAATGGCTTGAACTTTCAAAGGGTCAAGAGTGATACCACCCTTAGACACGATGAAGCCTAAGAGATGGCTGGCAGGGACGCAGAAGACGCATTTCAACGGGTTAAGGCGGATATTATACTTGCAACATCGGAGAAAAATGGTACACAGATCGTGTAGGTGCTGCTCCCGATGCTTAGAACGTGCAGTGAGGTCGTCTAAATAAGCAAGGATAATATGAGCTAAGTCATGGAAACAATAAGACATGGCCCGTTGAAAAGTGGCGCCGACGTTTTTAAGGCCGAAAGGCATGACGCAGGACGCAAAAGTTCCCCACGGACTAATGAACGCGGTTTTGAGTTGATCAGCAGGACGGATAGAAATTTGGTTGTATCCAGAGAAACCATCCATAAAGGATACAACCTCATGCCCCGCACACTCGTCAATGATTTGGTCAATGAACGGTGTGGGGAAGTTGTCTTTGGGACAAGCTTTGTTCAAGTCGCGAAAGTCGGTGCAGACACGGATGGTGCCTTATTTCTTGAGAACGGGAACTGGGTTGGAGACCCAAGTGGTATATTCAATGGGGTAAATGAAACCAGCCTGCTTGAGCTTATCGATTTCGGCCTTGATAGCGTCACGTCAGGAGGGATGAATGGGTCTCAACTTTTGACGGACCGGTTTGGCATCAGACCATGTGTCGATATGGTGTTCGACAATGGCGGGATCAAGTCTGGGCATTTCAGAATAGGACCAGGCGAAAACATCGTGGAATTATTTGAAAAGCTTGGTGTAAGCTTCGATTACTTCCGGGGTGCATTGGGCGCCCAACATGATGTATTCTTCGATTCTTGGTTTGACTGAAATGTCAATTTTGACAGTAGGAGAGATATTGGCCATGTTTCCTTCTTCGAAAGCATCAGGTGCAGGGATGGGGTTTTTGAACCAATCGACTGCATTGGGGATGAAGTCTTTGGTTTCCACAGCAAATTGGTCATGGGACTGCTGTGGGAGGAAGTATGCGCGATGGTGCATATCGTCCCACGGAAAATCCGGGTTGGTCATGGCTTCCATAATTTCTTCATCGGACTGGAAGATGGGAAGACTAGAGGAAGAAAGGTCACCCGAGGAGGTAGTGATGTGTGATGGGTCATCAGAAGGAGAAGGGCTCAAATGTGCAATGTCAACAGATCCAAGGTCAGCTGAGGAGCCAAGTGTATCTGTAGGCTGAAGGGTAGGTGAACCTTCTCACAAGGATGAAGACAGGTACAGAATGGTGGTTGATGGCCTGGTTGGCTCGATAGTGGGAGGAGGAATGTAAATGGGAGTAGGAAGATCCTCTGGTCTGATCGAAGTGGCCTTGAATCAGCGGTACATGTCCAAGGAGGAACGATACTCATCAAGGTGGGGACAGAGGTGGGTGTAATGGCCATGAAAATCGCACAAAGCACAAGGGTGGTTTGTTTGCAAGGTTTTGAGTTTTGGGATAGAGTCCGGGATAGTGACGTAAAATTTGGGGATGTCAGAGTTGGGAAACGTCTCGTTGACCAGAATCTTGAGGTGCGGCAATTCAAGACACAGATGGGTGGCGTGACCGACGATATCGCACAAAGCACATTGGATAGCGGGCTTTGGCGATCGCGGAGGGGTAGGGGTTGTCGGGGCGGCCTGGTCCTGATGGGTTGCCCCCTTACGAGCTTTGCCTTTCTTTCCGGGGGCTGGCACCGCAGGGGTAGGGTCCTGTGGAGGTGCGGGGAGCCCGAAGGAAGCGAGGGGGACTGGTTGAACCGGTGTCAAAGCAAGGTAAGGTTTGGGGTGACCGAGAGGGGTAGAGGCTGGAGGGTCAATGTACCAGACGGGTAAGCCAAGGGTTAGGTTAGGGAGAGAGAGGGTGGCCATGACGGGGACAGAAAATACTCTGGGAGGGGGAGCCAAGAAAGGTATCTGCCCAGCAGGGTAATGACTAGGAGGGACGGCTCCGAGATGGTTAAGGCCAGGGGGAACCGATCCAGGAGGATAAAGGGGGTCAGGGATACCAGCTGTAGAGGGAGGGCCAGAAGGAGGAGGTTCGGCTGGTTGATATGAATGGCTAGGAGCAGGGTGCGGAGGGCGAGGGGGTGGTTGCTGACTAGCCGAGGCAGGCTGTGTAAGGCCAGCCTGAGACGATTACATCATGCAAACATTCAATAAGCTGGGATCAGTGATAGGGGGAGGGGGAAGGTTAGGGAAAGTTCCAAGCAGGGAGGAATATTTGTAAACGCCGGGGGAGACACTGGTCAAGGAATCGACGATTTTCTTGTTGGCTACAGAAGATATGGTCGTCTCAGGGGAGGTCTGAGACGACGGCTCATGATAAGACAGCTGGTCAATGGTGACTATATTTCCATTGTGAGGGAAAGACATCTTGTGGAAAACCGCGGATGGGACAGCAGACATGGCATAGGTGTAGCTTCGCCCCAATAGAATGTTGTAGTCTAGAGGGGCGTCAATGACTTTGATGTCAATGCAAACGGTCTTACCGGCAAGAGTGATAGGACAATTACGGAATAGGCCGATGGGCTGGGAGGCATGGCCGTCCCACGCTCGGAGGGTGATCGTGGAAGGGGCCAGCTCAGGATATCCAAGTTGCTTCCAAACCAAAGTGGACATCACACAGGTGGATGCCCCCTCATCAATTATACACTGGGCAATGTTGGCGTTCTGGATTTTGACTGGGATTTGGAAGGTGACGGAAGGAGGGAGGGGAGGATGGTCCGATTGAGTGGCATCGAAAACAATCATTTGGTCATCAGCAGGATCTACAGCGCCCACGGAAGATAGTAGAGCCTTCTTTTGGGAAGGGCACGACTAGAGAAGTTCCAGTGTGGAAATGGCAGCAGGGGATTGTGCCAAATCATCTACTATACTATACGAATGAGCAGCTTGACCAGAAGTAGCATTTCGACGTAATGGTCCCTTAGGAATCTTGGTATGGACCTCAACTTTGGGTTGAGGGATATGTAAGGGGCCACTGGGTGTCGAAATAGGCTCTGTAGAACCTGAAGAGGGAGGCTTAGGGGCAGACTGAGTAGGAGGCTTGGGGTACTGACGAGACCGAGTTTGAAGGTGAAGATCGACGGGCGGGTTAGGATCGGAGTGCATCATGAGGATCTGGTAATCGGAGGAACCAGAAATGGAAGGGGGAGTGGCGACCTGGTTATCAGGCGGTTGGGTAGCCATGAATCCTTGCTGAGGGAAGGGATCGGTAAACACAGCTGCTTGAGTAGTGGCCACATTAGGAGGAGCATGAGGGGAGGCGTGTTGTCCGCGCAATGTGGCTTGAGACTCCCACATCTTCCGCATTTGGGGTAAAAGGGGACAATCGTGGGTGTAATGACAATAAACACCGTAACACGAACAGGGCTTGTTTGTGTGAAGCGGCCTGTACGGCTTGGGCTGAATGCCCTGTTGTTGGTTGCTAGTGTTAGGGTCCACACCAAAATTGGGTCCCCGGGTACCAGGGGCAGATTGGTTTTGGTTGCCTCTCTGCCTTCTTTGAGAATAAGGGGGATTAGTCGCGCCCTGCTGTGCAAATACTTGCCCTGGAGGGGGCTGTAAGTGCTGTTGCGGGTTTGGAGGAGGCAAGGGAGATGGAAGTGCATATGCTGGAGGAGCTGGCGCACTAGGCTGTGGATAAAGGTAAGGGTTGGGTTGGGCAACATTGAGGTAAGAAAGAGGTTGGGCAAAAGGAGGAGGCATGCCGTATCCTGGATACATGCTACCGGGAGGGGGGAGAGTGCTGGAGGTGTTGGTCCCTCCCTGAGGGGGACCATAGCCCATAGGAGGTTGAGCGTACGGATGGGAAAGGGCTCCAACGATACCGTCGGCGGAATGAGATGCCCCCGGGGCGTTAGCGCCACCGGGCCTGGGGAGGTCAAGAAGGGCGGTATAAACATAACCAGATTGAGCGTAGATCAGGTCATATTTCAAGGCTATTTGGAGGGCGACTTTTTCGGTTTGAGGAAAATGAGAGGGGAAATATTTGCCGATGGGAGCTGGAAGGGTGCGAAGGTACCAGTCCATATAAACCCGATCTTCGAAGGGCGGGGCTTGACATAAGCTCCGTCTTCGTCGCCATTCCTGAACATGGGCGGAAAGGCGTGTTGAAGAGGATTGCTTGAAGGAAGTCAAGAGCTTCGTGCCAGTATCGTATCAGAGAGGGACCTGGAAATACGAGAAAAAGGCTTGGGCAAGAGTCTTAAAGGTGGTATGGGTAGAGGTGGCTTGTTCGACATACCATTTAGAAGCTTCACCGGTAAGCGTGCGTTGGAACAAACGAAGACGGATGGAGTCATCGGTAATGGAATTCGAGGAACACCACATGTGGAAAGATTGGACATGATTGGTTGGATCTTCTCCATTAAGGCCCTCAAACTTAGGGATGTCAGAGGGGAGCTTGGTTGGCATAGCAGACCAATTAGCATTGTGGTGAATGGGGTCATTGATCAACTGATGGAAATCGGGGAGGCTGAGGCCTGCAATGTACGGCAGCACGGGGGTGGCCGGGGTAGTTCATGTGGCGGTTCCACTAGTAGTAGGGCCGACATTGGAGCCGGAGAACAGCTAGCATTAGGCCCTGGACCAGACATAGTGAAGGTGACAAGGGGAGAACCAGGAGGAGAAGGAGGACCCGAGGAATCAGGAGAGGAGTCGGAGTGCGGACTCGAAGGTGGACTAGCTCGACGACGGCGGTGCGGAGTAGGTCGATCAACCGGAAACTGAGGGTGAAGGCCAAGAAGTCTCCGGGAAAGGCTCCTTTGGGGCGCAATGATGACAGGAAGAAGGAAACCGACAAGGGCAGAAAGGGACAGAATCAAGTAATGTCAAGGGAAGATGAGGTGCAGTGACAGTTGATTTTAGAGTCTTTTTCAAGCAGTGTTAACCATGCGCTTCTTCACTTAGGGTCAGTGTGTGATGTGAGTTAATTTTAATTTTTAAACCCTTTTCGTTTTGAGAGCAAGAAAAAGTGTGCTGCGTAACTGAAAAGAAATCTGCAGAGAACAATATAGATTGCTGAAATAACAGAACATTTAACAGTTAACTATGCATCGATCTAACCCAAGAAGGCAGGTCTCTCAAAACTACTCTAAAAGAGGGCAAAAATCTATGCGAAACACACATAAAAAGAGGCCAATAGATCTAGGGTCAAAAGGGATAGGGATCTAGAGGATAAAAATGCTGGAAAAAGGTGCAGATCATAGCCAAGAGACAGAGGCAAGGTGGCTGGAAAAAGGGGGGTAATCAGCAAAAAACGGAGGGGGCAAGGAGGAGGCCCTAAAAGGAGGTCCAAACAAAATGACAAGAGGTGATTTGAAAGGAAGAAAGGCTGATTACAATGGATCTGAAAGGGAGGTAACAGATCTGAAAAAAGGGAGGCTGAAGCTCTGAAAAACAGACGGCTAAAACAGCTCAAACTCTTCCAAAAAAAGTGGAGGGTATTGAAGCCCTAGGGGGCTAGGTTCCCACTTAGATGAGTAAAAACATATCAGAACTTGGTCAAGGCGGGCTGAGACAGAGGCTGGAAGACCCTGACAGAAGCTACAGCAGAACCCAGAAAAATTGCAGAAAAATCACTGAAAAACTGGCAGGTCGCAGATTCTGACCTGTTTTCAGTGCAGGTCATAGAAATGGGGTAGAAAAGTGCGACCTGGAGGTCCAGGTCACAGTTTCTGGGCCAAAAAGTGCGACCCCCCATTCCGGTTGTCTTAGCGGCAGATTTTCAGAAAAGTTGCCGTCTCAGTTGCGGCTGGTGTCGCTTACCTGCGTAATGGGGCCATAAACACACGGAAGTTAGAAATTTTTATGTTTTAGGGTTTTATGTGAGAAAAACAACATAAAAATAGGAGAAATAAACAGCTGAAAAGAAACCCTAGGGTCTGAAGAAGCTGGATATGCAGGAATATGAAAAACGACAGCGGTCGTAATTTAAAACCCGTGTGGAGTCGCCATTTGTTAGTATGAATCCTTTGTCGAAGTGTACGAAAAAGGACCACTTTATCTATGCATAACTAATAGCCCTAACAACAAACGTGGCTGCCAATATCTTCAGATCTGCGGTTAGTTAGACATAAAAGAGCTGCAAAAAACCAGATCTATTCATGGAAATACATTAAGCAGAAAAATAAGGGTTTGCTCCATATACCAATAGACAAGGCAAGAACGATTTTTGAAAGAATTTTTATATTAATGGGGCACCTGGGAGGAAAATAAGAAGGCGTATCCAATTCTCCTCAGTGGGATGGGTTCTTGGTAGTCCTCAGCACTTCAGATCTAAGATTTGTCTCTCTCGTTGATGTAGAAAACCCAATGCAAAGAAAGGAGCTCAATGGGAGCTCACACAGTATATGATGGAAAAGTGGGACCAAGTGTATAGATCCAGAGTGATCTAATAGGCAACAAAAGGTGAAGAATGATGGGAAAAACCATCCTATTTATAACAAAATATTGGGTCATTCTAGATCTTGGTGCATGGGTTAACCAAATCTAGATCCACCCTTTATGGAATATTTTATTATATTTGTTGGAGGAAAAAGGTATTTGACTTCGGTCAAATCCCTTTATTTGAAAATAATAAATAAATAAATGATTTATTTAACATTTTAAGGAACTGGTTGAATGATAATCAAATAAATAATGATTTATTTAATTATTTGTGGGTGATTTAGTCATATTTAACAAGGAATATTATTTAAATAAGATTTAAATAATTATTCCTAGAAAATAATAAGATAAATAGAGATTTATCTAATTAATTTCTTTGTTTTGGGTTAAACATGGTGAGGAATAATAATTAAATTATTGTTTAATTAATTATTCCATGAGGAAAATCAAACAAATATGGGTTTGTTTAATATTTCCTTTTGGGGTTTCCTATTTTAACATAGTGAAAGCAATTTTACTTAGGGTAAAATTGGTCTTACATGGTGTACTTGGGTCCATCTAATGATAATAGGTTAGATGACCAAAAAATGGTGTAACAATAACCGAAACGAATCAAACAACTCATACAATTATCATTAAGTAATTTTTCAATGGAGTTCTCTGTAAGACTTAATTAAACAACACTGGTCAATCGATTAATTGCTTTATTATGCCACGCAATGCATGGAGATGCAGAATGTTGAAATCAATCTTCCTATGGTCTAGAAATTAATTATCAAGACAACAAAAGAACAGGAATTAACAAAATGTTACCATAAACGTGATTTCACTTGTCTTATTCTAAGAACGCGACTGCCAATGAATCATTAAAGAAGAAGAGTTGTAATTATATCAAATGGAAATGTGTATTATAACTGCACCAAGTTCACAGATATGGATTCTGTAACTTCTTAGAACATGATAACGTGCGTGGAGCTCCTGGAGGTTGGTCCTAGAGCCACAGAAGCCTCAGTATTGAGAAAAATTCAGAAGGTAGTTACTCAGAATTCTCTGTTACATCATGGAATGCTACAAAATGTAATTAGAGAAACTGTTTTGGATTTTTCTATTATCGGATTTCCCTCTCATTTTGTTCTTTTCCCTTTTAAAGGCAATCTTCGGAATTTCTAGAATGTATATAAAATGACAGCCCGCTATGCATGACTGTCTTTTGAGTTCTTAAACTCAATCTATTCGTTCGCATTCTATTAGCCGTTTGGAATGCTTTGTGCTTGCATCCATTGATTGGCTTTCTTTTGCTATTGGTTTAGGCATTCCTAGTTTCCTACAGGTAAAGACAAAAAAAGTCAATTCCTTGTTCTAAATCATCCTTTCTATCATTAGTCTGATTGTTCCTATTTTCATGATTTTCATTCCTTATTGTTAATATGAAGAGGGATTTTCCTGAAATTACAATACGATTTGCAGTATTTAATGGGTGAAAAGCATACCTTAGTCTGGGCCCAACACCAAGTACAAGTGTTGGAAGTGGAGAAATTCGATTTTGAGGAGTGGTGAAGTGACGCTTCTTGGAAAAAATGTGTCCTGGTGAAGTATCAAATCACAAAAAACTAACATATACCCATTTGAGGGCTCGGTGAGAGCTTTCCAATGGTACAGACGATTTGTCAAACTAAGCTACGGTTTGGCTGCAACAGGCGAAAGAAAAATCTGGGGTTTCTCTTTTAATAAGGCATTTTCCCTTCAAATTCACTCATTTTCAAGTGTAGTTGTGGTGAATGTAGAGAGGAGAGAAGACCCTAAATCTTGCGGCGATCCTAGCAGACAAACTGACTGTTGGAATCGAGTTTTTTCAGTTGCAGGTAAGAGGCCTAACCCTAATCTTTCATTTTAGTGGATTGAAAGTTCATTTTAGGTGCCCAAAGCTCAGGAACAGACCCCTGCTCCTCTTCATGGCTGGGTCACACTTTTTTGGGCAATATTTGTGACCTGGGTAGTAGGTTTTGGGTAGAAAAGTGTAGCCTGTCCCGGGATTTGGCTTGAAAAGTGTGACCTAACAAAGAGGGGGTTTTCAATGTTACTTTTTGGCTGAGAGATGGATTTTTATGTTTGAATGCAATATTTCTATTCTGTACACCGAAAAATATGGTGGTTTTGTGAAGATATGGTAGAATTATGGATCAACTAGAGAGAAAGATACTTGGACACATTATGGTCGGAGATCCGAGAGGATCATGGTGTTCACCATGAATTGGCTAGGTTTGGGGTTCTGAAGTTTGTGGAGAACCCTTTGATGAGAGATGGAGAGCCCTTATTGGCCCAAATTGTCAGTTATTGGGATCTGGACCATTAGGTCTTTATAGTGTAGGGGCATCGGATCGACTTGATGGTCTAGGATATATATTTTCTGACTAGTCTCCCACCACTTGGGATGGTGGGGAATACTCAGCCAGTGTTACCACGAAGGTGAAACATCATGGAGTTTGTAGAGCACCATTGTCGACCAGGTCTCCATGTCAAGGGGACATGGATACCCTTCGGGGATCTAGAGAGGTTAGAGACCCGTGCTGTGGCCACAGCGGTAAAGCAGATCCTAGGCAACCAGACACTCCACCACATCACTTGAGGGAAGATGATGCTTGTTAAGAGTTTTTTGAGTGGGACATAATATGGGTGGGCCCACATGATGTTGTCATTATTGAAATTAAAATTGTTGCTATGCACGCAGCAAGTGAACCATGACTGTGCATACGGAACAGTGTTGTGCTTTCTCTTCTTTGAGAAGATCCCTACACTTCGACCTCATATACATATCCAGGATGGGGTCCTGAGGGAGCCCACGATGTGCCGATGGGGGTGGCTATTGTGTAGAGGAGGAGGTGGGGCAATCGGACAGGTGTTCCGACCCAAGTGATTTGCACATTGGGATCAGATGCCATTGTACATAGACAACCCTCCTTATATTGGGATGAGTTCTGGTGGGGACTCATATTTGCCACTGTCGCTTGGTCGGGTATGGGGGCCCGATGGTAAGTGACAAGTTGCTAATCTTTAATGTGCATTGTAAATTTTCAGAATATTGTATATGGTACTGATCCTTTCAATTTTGGTATGTAGATACAACACCAGTAAAATCAGTTGGGTATATAGGATGGCCTACAGTATCAGGAGCTGCAGGACCAAGTGGATCGAGAGTGCCGCAAAATGAGGATGCAATAGCCTTCCTGGAAGACATCTGTCATAGATGTGAGAGGCTTTTGATCGGTGTTTCAGAGTGCGACTGGAAAGACTTGCATGACCAGTACATAGAGCCATGCATTGGTCTACCCTCGGAGTGGCGAGGGGTCATGTGGTGCATGGCGATGCCTGGACAAAGGATGCACAATCTATGAGCTGCCATAGCAGAGCCATTATATCGGGATCCTCCAGATAGTCATTAGGTGTAGGGGAAGGTGGTGCCCCCAGTTTTGATTTTTTGTAACATGTGTTGGGCATGTCATATATATCAGAGTTAATGGACTCTAAAACATGTTATATAACACATATAATGGATATGCATCATTTTGATGGTTTTTTGTTATTTTCTTGTGTTAAATGTGTGTGCTAAGTACCAATCTAGAATATTGTTTGCAATGCTATCTACATAGTGATTTTGTGCTCTAGGTACATGACTAAATGTAATGATTTCAAATTCATGCATCAAAAGCTTCACTCGTAAATATCTTCTAAAAAGGATGGGGTTATGCACATGATAGACACCGTTCAATTGCATGAAAAGAAGCAGAGAATATAAATGAACATGAAAGTGAAGGATACAATGGGAAAGGGCATCAACTAATAAACCTTGCACTGCATCATATTCGGCTTGGTTATTGGTGGTGATACCAATGCATACACCGTTTGAGAGAACAAGCGAATGTAAGGGGGTAAAAATGGCCCAACCTGTAGAGGCTAGATTCTGGGATTAACGACTTGCACCATCGGCATAACCGATATAAGGTATGGACGAAGGGATCTATCTAAAAGGTGCCACAAGACAACAAATGAGAGGATTATGAACAATGATGGCAACCTGAGCACAAGATAAAAATAAAAAAAACACTGCTAGAGGGAGTGCTCTGGGTAGGATGTATACCACTCGCACACCGACAGGTAGGTGGTGTGTGGGAGCTACCTTGAGGGAAGCTTGTGCTCAGGTCACAAAATTCACCATAGAAATGGATGGTGTCATTATGCTTATGGGTAGGAAAGATGAAGTCAGGGGTGGAAAAGGCTTCCATGATATTGTCATCATAATAGAAGATGGGTGACTGGAGGAAGGGATACCACATGATGTGATGAAGCTACCTGACTCATCATGAAGAGAAGAAAGGTTCACATGTGCATCGTCATGGGGGGTGGTGAAAGAACAAGTAGATAAGGGATCCACTGATGTTGAGCCCAGGGTGATCGCTGAAGGGAGGTTGAGCGACGCAGAAGGGGAAGTATTAGACGGAGCTTCCACTGTGGATATCATAAATGATGATAGGTAGAGGATGGTGGTCGCAGGCTCTGTCATCTCGAAATTAGGAGGGGGAATGTCAATGGGAGTGGGTAAATCCTCAAGCTATCCCGAAGCATACTACTTAAGGATGGGAGAGGTGGACTGGTTCTATTCAATATCATACTCACGAACTACCTCCAAAGGGGCATGGTAATGAGTGAGGCAGGGAAAACAGTGGGTATAATGGCCATGGAGATCACATAAAGAACAAGGTTTGTTGGTGTGAATACTATTAGGGTTCTTGGCTACAGTCAAGGAATAAACAGAGGCTTAAGGGACCGTAGACTCAGGGAATGCAACATTAACCATGTGCTTGATACGAGGCAACTCGAGACGATGATGGGTGGCATGACTGACAACATCACACAAAGAAAAATTATTTGGAGGATGAGAAGGAGTAGGGTCAGTCATGGCAACCTTGCTTTTTTGTGCCTTCTTGCGAGCTTTGCCCCCTTTACCTGAAGCTAGTGCAATATGAGAAGGTTCCTGGTGAGGTGGTTGAGGCACGGTAATAGTGGGAGGGGTCATGGGGACCAGTTGGACCGGGGTCAAAGCAAGAGAAGGTTTTTGTTGACCAAGTGGGGTAGTGGCTAGGGGATCGATGTACCAAATGGGAATCCCCAGTGTTAGGTTAGGAAGGGATAGGGTATCCATGACAGGTACCGAGAACGCTCCAGGAGGGGGAGCTAGGAACGGTATTTAACCGGAGGGGTAATAGCCAAACATGATGACTCCAAGATGGTTAAGGCAAGGAGGAACCATGCCAGGAGGGTATAGAGTCTCATGGATACCAGCTGCAGATGAAGGGATACGAGGAGGGGGTCCATAAGGCTGAGTCAAAGTGCTAGGGGCAGGTTGCAGAGGGCGAGGCTGCTGACTAGCCAAAGTAGACCGCTTGAGGCAAGCCTGAGACGATTGCATCATGCAAACATTAAATGAACTGGGATTAGAGATAGGAGGAGGAAGACTAGGGAATGAACCAATTAAAGAGGAGTCTTTGTAGAATTCAGGTGAGACACTGGTCAAGGGGTTGACGGTTTGCTTATTGGCCACCGAAGATATGATGGACCTAGGGGAGGTCTAAGACTTTGGTTCCTAATATTTCAACTGGTAAATGGTGACTATATTTCAATTATAGGGAAAGGACATCTTGCGGTGAACTGCAGATGGGACATTAGACATTTTATAGGCGTAGCTACGACGCAATAGGATGTTGTAATCTAAGGCGGTGTCAATGACTTCTACATCAACGCAAACAGTCTTGCCCGCAAGAGTAATAGAGAAAATGGGGAAGATGCCAATGGGCTTGGAGGAATGGCCATCCCACGCTTGGAGGGTGATAATAGAAGGGTCCAACTTAGGTGATATGAGTTTCTTCCAAACCAAAGTAGACATCACATAGGTGGATTCCCCCTCATCAATGATACGATGAGAAACATTGGCGTTCCAGATCTTTATGGGGATTTGGAAGGCGAATGAAGAAAGAAGGGGAGGATGTTCTAACCAGTCAACATAGAAGACAATAAAACAATCATCTGAAGGATCTATAGTGCCATGGTTGATAATAGAGCTTTTTTTTGTGAAGGGCACAACTGGAGGAGTTCCAACATTGAGATGGCAGCAGGAGATTGCACCAAATCATCTGCTATACTATACAAATCGACAGTTTTTCCAGAGGAGAATTTTGACGTAATGGTCCCTTAGGGATATTGGTATGAATATCTGCCTTAGGTAGAGGGATCTGTAAAGGACCATTGGTTTTAGAAAGAGGCTCTATAGAACCTAAAGAAGGGGGCTCAGGAGCAGACGTAGCGGGAGGCTTGTTGTACTGACAAGACTGAGTCTGAAGGTTGAGGTCAACGGTAATGGGTTGGTTAGAGTTCATCATGAGAATCTAGTAATCAGAGGTACAAGATGGAGGAGGTTGAGTGGCCGCTTTACCTTCAAGTGGTTGGGTAGCCACAAATCCTTGTTGAGGGAAAGGATTAGTAAACATAGCTAGATTACTAGGCACAACACTGGGAGGAACAAAAGGGGAGGCTTGATGTCCTCGCGATGCTGCTTGAGTCTCCCACATCTACATCATCTGTGGTAAAAGAGTACAATTGTGGGTGTAATGACCATAAACGCTGCAACAAGAATAAGGCTTGTTCATGTGAATAGGCCTGTCTTACATGGGTTGAGTGCCCTGTTGCTGGTTAGTAGTGTTAGGTGCATTACCCTGGGGATTAGGGCCCATATTATCGAGGGCAGATTGATTTTGGGTGCCTTTCCTCTTCCTTTTGGAAGTAGGAGGATTAGTAGTGCCTTGCTATGCACACACATGCCCCTAGGGGGATGGTGGCTGTTGTTGCGAGGGTGCTAATGCTTGAGGGGCTAGAGCACTAGGTTGCGGATACAGATAATAAGGAGGTTGGGTAACATTATGGTAAACAGGTTGGGCAAAAGAAGGAGGCATGTTGTATCCTAGATACATGCTACCGGGAGGGGGAAAAGTGCTGGAGGAGCTGGCCCCTCCCTAAGGGAAGCCATAACCCATGGGAGGGTGAGCATATGGATGAGAAATAGCTCCAACGATACCTTTGGCGGCATGGGATGCCCTCGGTGCGTTGGCACCACCGAGTCTATGCAGATTAGGTAAGTCAGTATAAACATAACCAGACTGAGCGTAGATCAGGTAATACTTTAACACAATTTGGAGAGTAGCTTCTTTGGTTTGAGGGAAATGCGATGCGACATCTTTTCCAATAGTAGGCAAAAGGGATCTAAGGAACCAGTCCATGTAGACATGGTCTTCGAAGGTAGAGGCTTGACATAGGCTCTTTCTTCTCCACCATTCATGGACATGATCAGATAGGCGGGTTGCATACGATTGAAGGAAAGAAGTCAAAATTTTGGTACTAGTGTTATAATGAAGGGGAAGCTGGAAATAAGATAGAAAATCCTGGGCAAGAGTTGCAAAGGTGGTATGATAGGAGGAGGCCTGATCAACATACCAATTAGAAGCTTCACTAGTAAGTGTATGTTGGAACAACTAAATATGGATGGAGTCATCGGTAATGGAGTTTGACGAACACCAGATGTGGAAAGATCGAACATGGTTTGTAGGATCTTCTCTAGCAAGAACTTCAAACTTGGGGATGGCAGAATGGAGATTGGTTGGCATAGCAGGCCAACCAACATCATGGCGTATGGGTTCATTGATCAACTGGTTAAAATTAGAAAGACTGAGGCCTACCATATAGGGGAGCAAGGGAGCAGCCGTGATAGTTCTTGTTGCGGTCCCACTAGTAGTATTCCCAGAATTAGGGTCGGGGCTACTTCCAGCATTAGGTCCTGAACTAGACATGGTGAAGGTGACAGGGGGAGAATCGGGGACAGAACCAGAAGGGAAACCCAATGAACTAGAAGAGGATTCAGAGTGCGGACTTGGTGGAGGACTAGAATCCGACACGGAGGAGTAAGTCTTCCTACTAGAAACTGAGGATGAAGGCCAAGAAGTCTCTAGGATAAACACCTTGGGGGTGCAATGTTGAAAGTACATACACGACACAAAGGAAGAGATACCAACAAGGGCAAGGAGGTTCAGGATCAAATAATTACAATGTCGAAACAAGGGCAGAGAGGTTCAAGATCGATTGATTACAATGTTAAATTCTTTTCCTAGCGGTGTTAACCAACATCTTCTTCACTTAGGGTGTGTGTGTGTTAAGTGTGTAAATTTTACTTTTTAAACCCAGATGTTTGTAGGGAAAAAGAAAAAGTTTGTTGTATAACTGTAAATAAACCTGCAGATAATAGTATATGAAACTGAAATAATAGAAATAAACAACTAATTATGCATTAATATAAACCCAAGGAGGAAAGCCTCTCAACAACTAGTCTATGGGTGGGCAAAAATATATTCAAAACATAGAAAAATATCCAATGGATCTAAAGTGGGGAGGGAAAATGATCTAAAGGTCAGATTTGTTGGAAATAGGTGCAGAAAAACAACAAAAAACCAGAGGGAAAAGTGTTGTGAATGAGGTGGCAAAAGGCTACAACCTGAATGGAAATGGAGGGGACCCTAGAGGAGGGCCAAACAAAACTAAAAAGAGGTTTCTTTAATGGATGAATAACAAATCTGAAATGGACCCAAAGGTAAGGCATCAAATTTGAAAAATGCCTGAACACACTGAAATTTTAGATGACCTGCTTCAGCTAAACTCCTCATAGAAAGGTGGAAGGGTACTGAAGCCCTAGGGGGCTAGGTCCCCACTTCGATGAGTAAAAAAAATCAAGTATAGTTCTAAAATGGGTGGAGACAAAGGTCAGACAACCCTGAAAAGAGGCCCAGAAAGACCTAGAAAATTTTCAGAAAAAATCCCGCAAAACATTTAGGTTGCAGTTTATGACCTGCTTTCTGTAGAGGTAGCAGGTTTGGGGTTGTTTTATATAGCCTGAAGGTCCATGTCATAGGTTTTGGCCTAAAAAGTGTGACCTACACTTTCGGAACTCTCGGGAGTAGGTTTCAGAAAAATTTATCGTCTTAGCTGCGGCTAATGCCTGTCACCTGCGCAATAGATCCGGAAACACACAGAAGTTAGAATATTTAATGTTTTAGGGTTTTATAGGTTAAAAAAAACATCAAGAAAATCAAAAGAAGAAGCTGAAGAAAAATCCTAGGGTTTGAAGTAGCTGGTCATGCATCGATCTAAAAAACGACGGAGGTCGTAATCGTAAACCCTTGTGGAGTCGCAAGTTGTTAGGATTAATCTTAATCACAAGCATACGAAAAAGGCTCACTTTAGCTTTGCATAACATTTAGCCCTAACAACAAGGATGGTTGCCAATTATTTTAGATCTGCAGTTAGTTGATATATGAAGAAAAATACATTAAGCAATAAATAAAAGCAAGAGTTGCTCCATGCATCCAATAAACAAGACAAGAATATTTTTAAAGAATTTTTGTATTTTTTAACACCTGGGAAGGGAACATAGAAAGATGTTACCGGTCCCCCTCAATGGGATGGGTTCTTGTAAGTCCTCAACACTTAAGATCTAAAATATATCTCTCTTTATGGTGTAGAAAACCCACACAAAAATGGAGCTCAAAGGGAGCTCACAAGAAAAATGATAGAAAAATATGACAATGATGGAGGATCAAAGTCAAACCAAAAGTATAGATCCATAGTGATCATTAGGCAACAAAAGGTAGTGAATGAATGGAAAAACCTTCTATTTATAATAAAAATATTGAGTTAGTCTAGATATTGATGCATAATTAAATTATTATTAACCAAATCAAGATCAAACTTTTATGGAATATTTTATTATATTTGTTGGAGGGAAAAGGAATTTGAATTTGGTCAAATCCTTTTATTTGTAAATAATAAATAAATAAATGATTTATTTATTATTTTAAGGATGTGGTTGAGTAATAATCAAATAAATAATGATTTATTCAATTATTTATAAATGATTTAGTCAAATTTATCAAGGAATATTATTTAAATAAGGTTTAAATAATTATTCCTAGAAAATAATAAGATAAATAATGATTTCTCTAATTATTTTTCTTGTTTTGGGTTACATATGACTAGGAATATTAATTAAATTGTTGTTTAACTAATTATTCCTTGAGGAAAATAAAAAAAACGTATATTTATTTAATATTTCTTCATGGGGTTTCCTGTCTAGACCATAGACAACTTAATAAATAAGGATTACTAAGTTATTTTTCATAGTGAAAGCAATTTTACTTGGGGTAGAATTGGTCTTACATGGTGTACTTTGGTCCATCTAATAGTAAAAGTTAGATGACCAAAAACTGGTGTAACACCATCCATATTAACTTCCATGCCATTCTTCAAAGCATCCATCTTAGCTTCCGTGCCTTTCTACAAACCATCCATCTTAGCTTCCATTTCATTTTTTGTTACTCTTTGTGAGAGCGAAATTGGTTTAACTTGGTCTTGTAGTTTTCATATATCATGTTTCACTTCTTCCTCTTCATTAGTCATAGTAGAGCCTTCTGAGGGCTTAATGGTTGTTGATTTATTTTTTGGGGGAATTTTACAACCCAATACTGAGATCTATGCTTCAATATGCCCTTGGAATAACTTCAAACTGATTTTTCAAACAAGACTTATGAAATTAAAAAAAAATACACACCTTTTTCTCTCTTTTGAGGAGCTCGATATCAAGACTGATGTATCTCTGTAATTTTGTATCCCCAAGATTTTATGTTCGGTCCTTTAGCAGCCCTCTAAATCTTCTTTCCAATGCCACATGTTTAACTTGTTTTGGATTTTTGAAGACAAAGTTTTTCCCAATCTCCTACAATGACCTAATTATGGACTAGTTTAGTATAGCTAACTTTTACGGTGTACCACGTCTCACCGTTTCCACTTTTTTTTCTCTAAAATCGATACACAGGAAACTAAGTCCATGTAATTTTGGCCACTTTTTACATAATTCAAATATGATGCTTATAGATATATTTACGACGATTCTCCCAAGGTCACCTATTTTATATGAAATTCAAGAATCTCCAAAAACACTAACTTCCACATATCATATCTCCGAAAATATTATCAGCCAATATCTGAATTTTTTCCATGAAGTTCCTTCAAATTTTGGAGAAGATGGGTATTTTAAGCTTCTGAACCTTTGTATAAAACAATTTATAGTGAAAATTCCATGATGACCAGTTTGAAGCAGTGAAACCCTAGAATCCAAATCTCTGATACCAAATGTTATGAAACTAGCTCATAAAATAGAATAAAAGAGATACCAATGACTTAGAAATCAACCACTTTGAGGGGGAAACCTCCTTTACATTACATAAATGAAAAATTCTTAGATGATTCAAAAGAAAAAAATCTCATTTCTATTTATAGGATTCCATGGGGTCATAATAGAACCTAGTTGACCAAACAATAATAATGTAAGGGCACAACAATAAAAATAGTGGGCTATTATGGGTGTTGTGTAACCAGCTCCAAAAATAGAATAAAAGAGATATCAACGCCCTAGAAATGATCCACTTCGAAGGGGAAACCTCCAATACATTACATAAATGAACAATTCTTTGATGATACAATTTACAAAACCTCCTTTCTATATATAGGAGTCCATGGGGCCATAATGTAATCCTAGTGGGCCACAATGTAATGCTAGCCGACCTAACAATACTAATTTAAGGGCACAATAATAACAAAATGGGGGTTACAAGGGTTCAATAATAACAATAAGGGGGTTAGACTAACAATAATAAGGGACTATACTAGTGATATAGGGACCTAACATGCCCCTCTCCTTCAAAAAAGTGTTTTCCTCAACGCTTGAGTAGCTCCGGGTGCTTCTGTATAAAATTCTCATCCTCCCATGTAGAATCTTCGGTGGGTAAGTTCTTCCACTTGATGAGATACTCTGAAATTGATCGATTCCGTAGTTGTCGAGTTCTTTTTTCCATGACTGCTTCAGGTTCCAATATGATTTTCCCTTCCCCATCAAGTTCTGGAAATACTGTTTGAACTGGAAGATTTTCACCTATAACCTTCTTTAAGCATGAAACATGGAAAATTGGATGTACTCGTGAAGAAGCAGGAAGCTCCAATTTGTATGCCATAGTACCAATATTTTGCAACACCTTGTAAGGACCATAGTACTTTGGTGATAATTTATTATCCTTCTTAGCATGCTTGAGGGACATTTGTTTGTATGGTTGTAGCCGTAAAAATACCCAATCTCCTACATCAAAACTTCTCTCGCTGCGATGTTGATCTGCCTGTTGTTTCATTCGATTTTGTGCCAAATTCGGGTTATCCTTTAAGAGTTGGAGAACTTCTTGTTGATGCTCGATGTGATCTTCCACTGCTTGAACCTTCGAATTTTCCCTTAAAGATGATGTGATGGATGGTGGATGATATCCATAAAGTGCCATAAATGGGGTCATTTTTGCTGCAGTATGGAAGGAAGTTTTATACCACCATTCGGCAAGAGGTAACCACTTGACCCATTGTGTTTGTTTATCAGATACAAAACAACGAAGATATCCTTCCAAACATTTATTTACTATCTCAGTTTGACCATCAGATTGAGGATGATAAGATGAGCTATGAGCTAATTGAGTACACAAACAAGAAAATAACTCCGTCCAAAAATTTCCAGTAAAAATGGGATCTTTGTCGCTCACAATAACCCTTGGGCTTCCATGTAGCTTTTGAATTCTATCCATAAATGTAGTAGCAAATGTACTTGCTTTAAATGGATGAGATAATGCACAAAAGTGTGCATATTTGGTAAGTCTATCAACTACCACCATGATGACACTCTTTCCTTCAGACTTAGGCAAACCTGTGATAAAATCCATTGAAATCTCCTCCCAACATTGACTTGGAATGGATATAGTTGTAGAAGTCCCGGGGTCTTAATTGTTTCCACTTTATTCTACTGGCAAACCAAAAATTCCGCCACAAACTTTTGAATATCAGATTTAAGGCCATCCCAAAAAAATTCTTTCTTCACCCTATCGTAAGTCTTTAAAAATCTTGAGTGTCCTCCTAAAGGAGAAGTGTGCAATTCCAGAAGAATCTTTTGTTTTAGTTGGGAATTCTTGCAAAGATATAAGCGATCTTTGTACCATAAGGAATCATTTTTCCAACTAAATGTATCAGATGTACTAAGATCTTGCTACAACTTTTGAATGAGTGTCCATACATATTTTTCCTTCTTCCATTCATCTCTTGCTTCAGTTATCCAATCTGGTTGGATAATAGAAATGGCACAAAGGAATGCTTCCACCTCTTCATTCTTTCTTGAGAGTGCATCTGCAACAAAATTAAGCTTTCCTTTTTTGTAGATTATTTCAAAGTCATAACCCAATATCTTTGTGACCCATTTTTGCTGCTCTTCTGATGATAGTCTTTGTTCCAAAAAGTGTTTAAGACTATCATGATCAGTTTTTACCTTGAAGTGTCTTCCCATTAGGTAAGTTTTCCATTTCTTTAGTGCATGTAGTATTGCTAACATTTCCTTCTCATAAATAGGTTTCTGTAAATACTTTCCATTGATTGGACGACTTTCAAAAGCAATGAGTCTTCCTTCCTGCATTAAAACTGCACCAATTCCATTTCCTGAGGCATCACATTCCACAATAAATGTTTTTGTGAAGTCTGGCGTAGCTAAGACCGGTGCATGGCACATTGCCTCCTTAAGACGTTCAAAGGCCTTAGTTGCTTCAGGAGTCCATGAAAATGCATCTTTCTTCAATAATGTTGTTAGAGGTGCTGCTATTCTCCCATAATTCTTAAAAAACATGCGATAATACCCTGTTAACCCGAGAAATCCTTGCAACTTCTTTATGGTTGTGGGGAATTTCCATTCCTTAATGGATTTAGTTTTGTTAGGGTCTACTTTCACACCCTCGTGAGATACAATATGACCCAAATATTACACCTCTTGTACTCCAAAGAAACATTTGGATTTTTTTGCATATAATTGTTTCTTCTACAATAGTTTGAGCACCCTATCAACATGTTCAACATGATCCTTCCAAGACCTGATGTAGATTATTATATCATCAAAAAATACTAGCACAAATTTTCTAAGGAAGGGTTTGAAAATGGAATTCATCAACCCTTGAAATGTAGAAGGTGCATTGGTAAGGCCAAAAGGCATGACCAAAAATTCATAATGACCCTCATGAGTTGGAAATGTTGTTTTGGGAATATCTTCAGTCTTCATTCTAATTTGATGATATCCTGAACGAAGATCCAACTTGGTAAAATAAATTGCTCCATGTAATTCATCCAATAATTCATCAATCACCGGAATGGGAAATTTGTCTTTAATGGTGAGCTTATTGAGCTCCCTATAATCCGGACGCATTCACCATGATCTGTCCTTCTTGTGTACCAAAACTACAGGAGAAGAGAAAGAACTTTGACTAGGTTGAATTATACCCGCCTCTAACATTTCTACAATCATACGTTCAATTTCGCTCTTTTGGAAGTAGGGATATCTATAAGGCCTGATGTTTGGAGGAACACTTCTTGGAATCAAATGAATAGCATGATCATGATCACGAATAGGTGGGAGTCCTTTGGGAGTTTCAAACACCTTGGAATGATTGTCCAAGACTTGTTGGAGATCTGCAGAAATAGATTATTTTGATGTCGGAACTTCTAGTGAGCATAATTGTGCAATTACGCCTCGTTGTTCTTTCTTTAGAAGCTTTGTCATGACATTAGAGCTTATTATCCTTCCCGGCTTCCCTTCAATACCCCGTAATTCGACTTCCTTTCCTTCTGAAAAAAATTTCAAAAAAAGTTCTTGAAAATTAAAAGCTACCGTCCCCAAAGATTGTAACCATTGTACTCCTAGTACAACATCGGCACCTCCCATAGGAATGGAAAGCATTGGACTAGTCAATACATATTCCCCCATGGTTAGCTTGATATTATGGCATTTTCCAGAGCAATTTCTAGTTCCTCCATTTGCAACCATCACTTGACATTCTGGTGCTGGGTATAGGAAACAATTTAATTCCTTGGCTACCTTACAATGAATAAAATTATGGGTGCTACCTGAATCAATCAACACTATTACCTTTTCTTCTTGATTTGTCCTTGTATCTTGAGAGTTTGAGGAGTGGTAATTCCTGCCAGTGCATTACACGATATGGTCGGATTCATTTCTTCCTCTTCTAGAGTTGGTTTCTGGTGTATATCCTCTTCTTGTTCATTTTCTTCTTCCTCTTCACAATCTATGTAAAATAATTTCTTCTCAGCACACTTATGACCTTTAGTGTATTTTCTATCACAACTGTAGCAAAGCCCTTTTGCTCTCTTTTCTTCCAATTGTTGTGGTGTCAACCTTGTAGGTTGTGGAAATCTAGGCGTAGCAACACTTCCTTCTTTATAGAATTGAGTGGTAGGCTTCCTTGTCGCCATAATTTTACATTCAACTTTTCTTGCCAACTTGAATGCCTTCTCCAATGAATCAGGTTCCAAAACGCGAACTTCATGTTGGATGTTATCCTTTAAAGTGCCTATGAAGAGATCAATCCTGTGTTCCTCTAGAATATCGGTTACCCTTATATTCAATTTTTGGAAGTCCTCAATGTGCTCCCCCACTAAACCCTTTTGTTTGAGATTTATCAATTGGCTAAAGAAGGTGTTGCTCTTTGTATCCTCATAATGTGCTATCATTTCCTCCGTAAAAATTTACCAAGTGACAATTTTTTTACGGGAGCAAAGCCATCGATACCATACAAATGTATTTGTTCTAAATGTAAAGTTGCAATGCGTACCTTTTGTGTGTTTTGCACGTTATGGAGATCAAAATATTGCTCCATCTGTAGTATCCATGTTACAGGATCCTTTCCATCAAACTTCCTCATATCCATTTTTTGAATATGGTGGTTCTTCCCGCCAACATTAGAGTTTATGAAATCACGATTAACATTTATTTTGTTCTCATCATGAGGTTCTTCTACTATATTTTCTCCATTAGGAATCATTTCTGGTTTTAAACTTGTCATCAAGCCTTCCATGTATGCTTTTAGATCATTCTTCATGTTTTCCATGTTGTCTTTCATGTCATCCATCTTAGCTTCCATGCCCACTTCCATGCCATCCATCTTAGCTTCCAAACCATTCATCTTAGCTTCCACGCCTTTCTTCAAACCATCCACCTTAGTTTCCACGCTTTTCTTCAAAACTTCCATTTCATTTTTTGTTGTTCTTTGCGAGAGCGAAATTTGTTGCACTTGCTCTTGTAATTTTGATATGTCATGTTGCCATTCTTCATCTTCATGAGTCATAGTAGAGCCTTCTAAAGGCTTAATGGGTGTTGAATTAATTTTAGGGGCCATTTTAAAATCCAATACTGATATCTATTCTATAATATGCCCTTGGGATCAATTTAACTCTATTATTCAAACAAGACTTATGCAATTTGGAAAAAAAAATTCACACCTTTTCCAAGCTTTTGAGGAGCTCGATATTGAATTTGGATTATCTCTGTGATTGAAGCACTTAAATATCTAAATTTTTGTACCGACGTAGCCCTCTGAATTATCTTTTGAATGCCATAGGTTTGACCTGATTTGGATTCTCCAAGACAAAATTGTGTCCAATCTCACACAATGACCTAATTATGGACTAGTTCAGTAGTGCGAACTTGTACGACTTTCCACGTGACACTGTTTCGCCCTTTGTCTCTGAAATTGATAGCCAAGAAACTACAATCGTGTACTTGTGACCACTTTTTACGTCACTCCAATCCGATGCCCAGAGAGAGAGAGTTATTGAACTTTTCCCATGATCACCTCTTTGAGATGAAATTCAGGAGCATTAAAAAGCACTACCTTCCACAGATCATATCTCCAAAAATATTCCGAACCAAGCTCTGAAATTTTTTGAAACATTTCCTCAGGATTTCAGCTTTGCACCATATGAATTTCAGATTCTGAACCTTCGTAGAAATTTTTTTATAGTGAACATGCCACGATGACCTGTTTAGGAGCCTGAAACAAGACCTAACTTCCACAGATCATATCTCCGAAAATATTACGAACCAAGCTCTGAAATTTTTAGAAAAACTTTCTCAAAATTTCAGCTTCACACCCTAAAAATTTTAGCTTCTGAAGCTTCGTATAAAAAAATTTATAGCGAAAATGCCACGATGACCTGTTTGGAGCAGCGAAACCCTAGAATCCAAAGCTCTGCTACCAAATGTTTTGTAACCAGCTCCAAAAATAGAAGAAAAGAGATATCAACGCCCTAGAAATGAGCCACTTCGAGGGGGAAACCTCCAATACATTACATAAATGAATAATTCTTCGATGATACAATTTACAAAACCTCCTTTCTATATATAGGAGTCCATGGGGCCATAATGTAATCCTAGTGGGCCACAATGTAATGCTATCCGACCTAACAATACTAATTTAAGGGCACAATAATAACAAAATGGGGGTTACAAGGGTTCAATAATAACAATAAGGGGGTTACACTAACAATAATAAGGGACTATACTAGTGATATAGGGACCTAACAATGGGGCACAATAATAACAATATGGGGACTAGAGGGGTAAAAAAATAGCAATAATGGGGCTACACTAACAACAATAAGGGAATACAATATTAATATAGGCCCTAACAAAATTTTTGATAGAAAGTGACTTATTGTTGATCAAGGAGGGTATTTAATTCTCTGGATTCCTCCTTAAACTTGGCAAATTCATGATTAAAATTTATTTGTTCACTCCTTTGTTTTAATTCTTGAACTTGAGCTTCCAGGATTCTCAAATCAGAGTCATGTTGAATTTTAAGGGCATAAAAACTCTTATGGAGCTCAACAAGTTGTTATTGCCACTATTTAGCAATAATTTTCTTTTCATTGTCAATACCATGTTCCAAATGCATAATACTAACATATTTCTCGTTCAAAATTTGGTGTACTTTAGTGGATTTATCTATGGTGGTAGTAGCATATGATCCTACAAACTATGAGAGTATTATGAGATCCTCTGTAGTGGTGGATTGTTTACCTTTCCATACTACCTCAAAATAAGTGTCTCTAGATACTAAGGATTGGGATTGATCAATATTTCTTATCTTTCTTTGCCTCTTGACAATGACTTCATGTTGAGGATTATAGGATATGTCAAGGGGAGGAATATCTTGAAGCCTTAAAATGACATAAGAGTTCATGAATGTTGGTATAATATCTATATCATTAATCTCTAAAGGCTTTTCTAAATCCCAAAGAGTAAGAAAGGTGTTCTATGTAGTTTTAGAAGTATCTAAGACTTTTTGTTGTGATGGAATCCTCAGATCCCAAGGCTTTGTTTCTTTGACAACATGATTGAACTAATCCCAAATTTTCCAAGCTTATTGTCATGGAAAATTTATTCAGCTTGTGAAGAGGAGCAATTTCTTGTCCCTTTTTTCTGAGTTATATTAGTAGTATGTGTACCAGTAAAAATTATAGCATGCTCTTCCTCTATGCTTTGTTGAGAAAGTTTCAATAAATTCATACAGAAACTTACAATACTTTCTTCCCTGTACTAGTTGAAATGATCTATCTCTTCTGGATTCAACTATGTTTTTGCTTGTTTCAAAAATAGTGAATAGGCAGAAGCCTTTTCAAATAAGTCATCAAACTTATCTGTCTCATGAGAAAACTGTCTAATACTTTTAACTGTCATGTAACATTTTTGGCAGTTTGATTGGGATCATACTTCCTATTAGGAATAGTTGGGAAGTTTAAACACTGAATATTATCAATTTAAAGAACACCATGTCTATAATTTTCTAGATAATATACACCACATTGAATAGGATAAGTAGGCCACATTGTCTTTTCGGCGTCTTTTAAGACCTTTAAAAGACCATGACCTATGGTCTGGTATGCTAATTCTTGAGCAAGAAGTTTGTCAAGAACATATATAGGCAAAAAATGGGGTTTTGTAATACTACCAAATATGTATATATAAGTAAAATATTCTTCACAGAACTGATTTCCAATTTATAGTAGGTGACTTTCAGCTTCTTGGGAAACCCTAGGTTCTTTACTGTCAAAGACACTTTGATGAATTTGAAATGTTACTCCAGGACAAATTATATATAAATGAGACTGATATTTTGATTCTGAAAGCATATCGTGATAAATATGGATAGGGGTTGGGTCATTTATAGTGCATTTCCATCCCATAGAGGTGAAATTAGATGTAAATCATAGGGCATCCGTAATGTAGGCACTCATATAAAAAGGAGGAATATGTATGGTGAGAAATTACACTTGTTCTTGTATGCTAAGATGTGAGAGGCCATGCTGTAATATAATATATTTACCCAATCCATCATATAGCCATCAGAGGTAGTGCCAATGAGTGGTGCCCATTGATCAAAGAATTTTTGTGTAGTAGGGTAAGCATAAATTATGCACATCATTGTGGCTATTTGATAATATGGGCTGGAAAGGGAAGCAACAACATACATACCCTTTTCCTCTCACTTGTTCTTGTTGGAATATCTTCTATAATATCTCATGGCCTATGATGGATGGTCATGTGCTTTCATGAACTTCTCTACAAAATGTTTGTCATATTTTTAATGAGGTTGTGAAAACTGATACATTATGCACAAATTATTATTTCTGAATGAACCGATGATTGTATCCCTCTATGTCAAGAAATTTATTTTGACGATTTTCACATTGTCAATAACCCATCTAGCCATGTCTGTATAAGGAAGGATTTTTTTCAGGCTGCAATCCTATGTAGAAATGAATTGGATACACTGTTGTACCTAGAACTAGAGACTAGGGTAGAATCATGACTTGTAATTGTTCTCTTTTTTACCCTGGGTCCTTCATCTTCAAAAATATTATATATAGCTTCCCAAGATGAGCTCTTAGCATGTGGAGTACAAACTGAGTCACAAAATAGTGCAGGAATTTCAGTGTTTTCCGTTGGAGGGGTAAATGGTTGATGTTGAACCATAGGATTATTTCTTTTTTTACCTATTTTGGATATATCTGATGAACTTTCATATCGGGACTGGATTGTAACGAAAAAACCAATAATGAGTGATAATTCCTTACCAAATATTTCTTTAGTGAAAATAACTATTTTCCATAAAGATTTATTTCTTTAAGGAAAATCATGATGGTATCGATTTGAAATGATTAAGTCATTTAGAGCTTTGAAAAACCATAAATTCGTTACTTTTGGGAATTAAATGATAAAATTTCATTCACGTCATCCCTTTACATGTCAACATATTCCTATATTTTTATCAGATAAATCCTGTGGCCACACTTAAAAACTTACGATATTCAGGACTTCCGATATATATTCTCCAAAGATATAATGAATATGAGAGTTGGTGGGAAAGTATATCAGAGTTTTCATATTAGGGAAGGATATATCGAAGATATTAAGGTGTTCCATCCAATATAAAAAAATTTGATGTGAATAGAGCAGGTAATATCAGAGGATCGACATAAAGTAGCTGAGGAGTATTATAGATATCGACATATCAGAGGTGAGGAGTATTGGATGATAGACATATTGGAGGTTGTGTCATGGAGCTTGTTAAAAGTTACGATATATTTTAGTTTTTTATATTCCATGTGGAATTATGGTGGGGCCAAAATTTATTTAGAATATTCAAAATTAATCACCTCTATAGTTTTATACTTTGGGTATCGGGGAAGTTTGATCAGGGAAATTTTGTTATCGTAACTTTCTTATCGGTTTTTCTACAGTATTAAAGAGCTCTGATAGAACCATTCTGATAATGGAATTTTTAAATAATAAAGGCCTATAGGGTTTTATGAAGGGTAACACCTATGGGATTAATCTCCAATATGGAAGTTTTGATAAGGAAGTTCTTCATGCAAAAAGGTGTTTTTAAAAAACTAAAAAATGCCTTATTTTATTGGAATCAAAGAAGCCTTTTAGGATTCAAAAGGGTCCCCATTATTTATTATTTAACTAAGATATAAATAAATGGGGGGTTTTTGAGTACTACAATAGGCACCTGATGTCATAATTAGTCAAATATGTAACCCCATGATGTTGGGTGATTGATGTAAGTTTGATTCCTTGGTGATACTGTCCCATCATTACTACATCCAATTGAAAATATGTACACTAGAAATCAATGACATGGGTGCATTGTAGGTCCCTAATCAATATTACAAATCCAGGTTCCAACCTACTCAGTTGATGAATCTTGACCCATTAGAAAATAAATTATTGACAATAAATGTGGGCCCCACCTTTTCCATGCCATAGGGTGGGTATGCATTCCTGGTTCCAGAAAACTATTCAAGTGTTCTCATATGATGGCCAACATCTTCATGACGTCACCACAACCAATCCGTCAATAGATTTTTAGTGCGGACCCCACCTTCCTCCTCACTGAAATAAAGGGGGAATGGGGTCTACATTTCATATAGGTCATCCAATCATCGACCCATAAAATTTGTTGATCGATGATACCCTTAGTCATATGACCTAACCATATGGCCCTGTCTTTTTAGAGCTTAAATCGGCCTCTTCAAGTAGCACTCTATTACATGTTCTATGGCTTAAGTCCTCTAACTTCCGAATCCTCAGCCCGCGTGACATTTGTATTAATAGGGATATGAATAGAGAAAAAATTGGTTGTGCCTACTCGCTAGACTTCCCACTGTGCTTAATGAAGGGTGAACTCATTCACATTATCGGTATCCACACACACACACACACACACACACACACACACACATATTATATATACCAATGCACATATATACGTAGCTCAAAATATTGTTATAATAAAATATATGTTTTTATGAGGTGTTGTAATCTACATGCTCTAGGCATGGTTTTTAACTGAATATGGAAATATAGCATCTCGTGAATTTAACATCTTTATAAGAGAATATTGGAAGCTCAAGGACATAATTAAGTGCCTAATAATAATGAAGGAAAACATTATAAAACTAGATTTACACATGTGTTAATACATTTATAGATCTCATACAATAAAGAATTCAAGGGGCATAAGAAATTTATAATAATACACAACTAATTAATTAATATGAATAATTTAGTATTCCCAACATTATAATAATGTTGTGTTATTTCCTTGTGGATGCATTCATTATTATACTACATCCAAAGTCAATTTTCTGCCCACAATTATATAACCACCCTGTTGGAATTATGATGAATGTGGTGTCCTTGATGGAAACCTACTTGATGAGTTGTCCTTGATAGAAATCTGCTTGATGAAGATGTCAATAAAAAAATCTAATAGGACAGTTAAAATGTGAGAAAGTGTTTGGACAAAGGCATGAATTCAAAGACAGAAACATGATAAAGATACAATGTTGAAGAAATACATGCGGGTTATGTGAAGAAAAGCCACATATAGACACAGGTATGCTGAAGAAGAAGCATGTAAAGTTTCTTCACTATCATTTCCTAAATACCAAGGGTCTTTACCAAGGTATTAGCCCACAATATTGAACATAGTAATGGCTATTTAATCCCGTCAATGAATATCGTCGAAATAAGTGTGGTTTTGACCTGTGGTATTGGCTAAGGACTAAGCTATATAAGGATATGAAGACCAACGTGATTAAGGTGTGCAAGTAATGTGTGAGTGATGAATACTTCACTTTGAAGTATGTTTTGGGTTATTTATTTGAAATAATTGTGCACCCTAGAAAATAATGATGGATCATGTACAATAGACCTAAAATGACTATGTATTGAATGACATACTTTGGGTTGATTTGGTCTAGGATAATGACATTTTGACATTTTTTTTTATGAATGTCGTGGTATGTGTATGTATGAAGTCCTGATGTGCAACGAAGGTATAAATCAACAATTGCAGATCAATACACGGGTTTGGCTGAAGAAAGGTGTGTATGCATGCCTTCTAAATAGTAGTGTATCGATCCTATAGTTTGAGAAAATATATACACAGGTTTCATTATTGAAAAGAGCGTATACAAGTGGAAGTGATTTCTGATAAGAATTTATATGATTTATGATCATTTTAACCATTTTTTTGTGTTTGTTGTTGTCTGTCAATGAAGTCTTAGTTGAAGACCTGGGTTTAATAGTAATGATTGAATTTGAATTGATTGTGAATTGATTCGTTGAAGAGTGATTACACTACTAACTGTATGTGATCATTGGTGGCACTATGGTTAGTTCAGAGTGAATCAGTGGTTATGTGTGGCTTGAAGTCTATTTAAGTATTAAAAAGGTTCAATTTCATGGTTTGTTATTTTGAGATCTATAAGCTAGTTTACTTCATGGAAAGTGCGTATACATGCGGATATGATGAAGTCGACCAGTGTATATATTCTGTCATTTTGTTGATCAGTATTTTTAGTTGATTCAGTGAATTTATGCAGTTTTTTGGTTTCGTCATTGGTATTCTGGTTACAGTGATCTAACATGTTAGCACTCTGCCAGTTCTCTGAAGACTGAAAAGGAGACTAACAAAGGTAATACATATCACTTTGACCTAGCAGATAGCACTACTAGGTTGAGAGGGCTATCTCAATGTGATCACAGTGAAAAAATGAATATGACATGAGAGATATTAGGCTAGATATGATAGGCTTAGGTAGGTTTTGAGACATTTAGGGTTTGATGCTGGATTAGGGATGAAACCAAGTAGCTAGTTCTAGGGATCAAAGGGTTTGCAGCTGCAAAAATATAAAGGAACAAGGTAGAAATGAATTTATGATGGGGTTAGGGTTTTTTAGGTATAGTGGTGATTCTGAAAAGGTAGATGGATTTCATGAGCATGTTAATATATGAATTCATTAAAATGAAGCATAAAACACAAGATGAAATTTCCATATAAACATAGCTAACTCAATATAATTTTTCCTATGGACTCTAAGGAAAGCCACTGAAGATATAAGATATGAAAGAGAAGCTAAAAATCATTCAATAAAGACTATTAAAAATAAGATACATGATTATAAACTCACTGCACAAGAATTCATAGATAATAGTTGTAACTGCATCCTTTGATTTTTGAAAATAAGAGTGGAAGTACAAGCTACACGTTTACAATCCACTTATGTCCAACCAGTCAAATGACTCTGAAAATGATAGATATAGACCAAAAAAAAATCACCCCTCTCTCAGGGGTTGAATCTATCAGTTGTGAAGTTGATTACATGATAAGCTCAAGAAAACCCTAATCTCTAATGGAGGTCAACCAATTCACCTCACCTTACGAAAGTAGATACATCTGACCAAAATTACATTTACAAGAATGTATCTAACCTAGTTTACCATTTACCAGCTCAATTACATCTCATGAAATCATAATTTCATCAATTGAATCAACAAAAATTCAAACTGGGTCAAAATTTTAGAGAAATTTTCCTTCTGGAGAAAGCATAACGAAATCAGGAGAAGGCGTAGCAAGTTGGAAGAAATCCTAGCGAGCTCGGTAAAATTCACTTTTGGAGGCCTTGCAAGTGTCCAAATTAGGATCTGTAGGTACCATTGGAAATATCTAGATACATGCTACATTATAGGCTCATCAATTACTAGAAAAGGTGGCTCCTAGACCTCCAAATATTTTTAAGACTACTCGAAAAGCATAGTCAAGGCTCCAAAAACATGGCAGAAAGGTGATTTTTAGCATGTTTTTGGGAATTTTGACCCCAAATAAGTGGTTCACTTGGTCAAATCACTAACTAAGATTGATCTAATCATCAAAATGAATCCAAATATGTTGAGTTTTCCTCTAGTGGACCACCCCAACAAAAGTGTAGCATGGCCCATGCTACGCTTTTGCCAGTATGATTGGTTTTTCAATTTTCCAATTTTGACCAAAATGTCACAAAAAACAAAATTTTCCAAAAAAATCCTCAAAATTGGTCTAAGGGTGCATCATGAGATATCTTATGCCACTATGGATGCATAAAAAAAAATATCCAAGTTATCCTTCTCATTTTGACTTTTGAGGGTTTCCCTCAATTTAGCTTGCAACTGTTTGACTTTGACATTATAAATTGTATTTCTTGCATAGTAATGGTCAGCCATGTGCTTATGTATCTTGTTTTCCCTGTTTTCCTTCTCAAGGAGATTTTCCAAGTGAATTTTGACTTTCTCGAGACAAAACTCCCTATTTTCATTAATTTCATTGGCTATCCTTTCTTCAAAACTCAACTCTTCATCTGGTGGACTTTTCTCTCTTTCCTTCTACAATGATTTTTTGACACCCATGGTTCTTGGTCTCTTCCTTGTCACCTTCTCTTCATGCTTCTTTGAATGTTTAGTTTCAATGTCTACTTTAACTTTCATATCATCCATGGTAGCCTCAAACTGACTTTTCTCCAAAGACAATTGTTTTGCCTTCGGTTGATGGTTTTCTTGATCTAGGAAGGAAATGAAAAAATTATCCATTTACAAGTTGTCTTGGAGTTCTTTTATCTGGGGATATTTGTCTTTGATGACACTCTCTAGGTTTTCACACTCTTCAATGGCCTCCAAGTCTACTAGGTCAAATTCATGCTCCTCATTATGCATGAATGTCTCATGTTGTGAATGTAATCCTTGTTCTAGTGACGTGGTCTTGGCCCTTTCCTCAATATGAGGAGAAAAAAAAAGTCTCCTACCTCTTTGGTAAGTCTTAGTGACCTCAATATTCCTCCTAACCGAAACTGTGCTAGGTGATCGAACCTCCACATGTCTAGAAGGTGTTGATGGTGTTGATGGTGCCGATGGAGAACTAGGGCTGGTAGGTTGGCTATGTAATATTCCCAAATTTTCACATCATATTTGGAATATTAGAGTCCTTGATTTTCTTAACAAATTAAGTAAATAAAAGGGTGGAGGGACCCACAAACCTCAAAGATGAATAAAATCCACTTTTAATCTGTGTATGTGGATATTTTAGATCTAGATCTAGAATCATGGAGTAGTGAAGCAACTCCATTAATGAAGATCATGTCTCATTTATGAGATAGATTATGGAGGATGAAACAATCAAATAAGGTCATGAATCTTAAATGTAAAATCATGAGGATATTTGATAAGGTCAACTGAGATCATAGTGAATTCAAGAAGATCATGAAGACTTATGATAAGATAGTGGAGAAAGTGATGCATTTAATGCACACATGATGGAGGACATGGATCAACAGTGTAGTCAACCTTGGAGACTTTTTTCCACATGTACAATGCATTATTGGAGTTTGCCTAGGCTATGGAAGGCTCATGCATATAATGAAGGTGAAGGCACAATGGAAAGCATGATTTGGATTATTTCATTTCTTGATCTGTTTAGATCTAGATTTGTCTTAGGAAATTTTTATGCAGACTTGGGTTGTTTAGCAGAGTTTGCAGTTTTGTTTAGCATAGGGTGTTCCCAAGAAAGAATCCCACCTATTTATTTGAGTAGCTCTAGAAAGAGGATTGTTCATCATTCATTATCAGTCATTGGTGCCATCTTTAGGAGGTTGTTTCTAGCATTCAGCTAGGAAACTAGTGGAGGATTCATCCTACCAATTTGTTCTTCAGATTCAGCCTTTCAGGAGGAGCAGATCTACATCCGGCATTCAGGCCATTGAGTTTTACCTCCATGCAACAACAACCCCTTCAAGGATTATGCAGTTCAGTCCTGTAGATGTATTGGAGGAAGGAAGTTTCCAATATTCCAGTTGGAAATCCTTTGAGGGATCACCTCCTCACATCATATCTATTGTTTCCATCACTCAGAAGATGATTTGACACATCTAGCAATAGTCTAATGAGCCTCACTCTCTGACAGTGAAATATTTCTGAATTTTTTGTTCCTACAACAACTATTTTCAGTGGAGGATATTGGAGGAGCTATATCTTGAGCTTTTAGCCCAAGGATCTAGTGAAGGGATCAGCCCTTCTTGCATAGATATGATTGTACATCATTGCAGCCATCATATCATCAGATCTAGCTTCAGATCTACATTCCCAACAATATATATGTGAAGCCCTAAGAGGGTGGTTTTCTTAGACTTACAGATCTGAGAAACCCTTCCTCGGTTATCTTGGGAATCCATCATAGAGCCCAGATCTACAATTTCAGCATCATCGAAGCTACCATTCTACCTAGACCTGAATTTTTATATTTCAGGCAGTTGCAACATCAGACAACTCAGTTTACCTTCCAGCAGAGAAACAGTTACGCAGCCCCTCTTGGGACATCATTGTAGGGTCATTCTAGGCCACCCTTGTGGCTTGATTGTCTCATATTTTGAGCAATGTTGTACTTAATTTTTCACCTCCAAAATAATAAAATGGCTCAACTATTTCTATGCATTCTGATGTGTATATATATTTATTGTTTACTTTGCAACAGATAATTTTATTTTGTTGCATTCTCCCTTTTGGGATATTACATCTCTAAAAGACACAAAAACATCTTCCTACATGAAATTTTCCCTAATGATGTTCTTCTGCTCAAGCTGGTGTAAAATAATGATCTTAATCATAGCATGGTGCAAGAGGTTTCTTTCAATACTACTCTTCTTATGCTAGACCTTTTCTGCCATCTTTTCCAAACTCTTGTAGAGGTAATATTGCAAATTGAGTGGCTTTACCCCTATGAAATTCATAATAAATCTGGCATGATACCGATATAATCTAGAAAATATCCCCTCACAAGTGAAGTACTTCATGATGATCTTAATGAGTGGTGTGTACTTCTCAAGGAGGTGCCCAACAGGAAAAATATTCTTCATATGTTTTTGGTGATATCTTCTGAGATAAGGTTTATAGTTTTGAAGGGCTAGATCTTGGTTCTTAAACAATTTTTTACCATGATTGGTCATTCATGTGGCCTCAGCTACTATATCAGTTGATATAGTGAAATTAGCTCTTGCAATTTTCACTTTTCCCCTTTTGAGTTGAGTGGAAAAAAACTTGGTCAATGTGGTATTGTATTTAACCTTCTCAACTGGTTGAAAAAAAAAAGGAAGGCACCCTCCTGCTTCAAAATAATGCTTAGAAAATGGTGTAGATATCATTTCAAGGGTATTTAGGGGCTCATGTCTTATCACCTAACCTCCATTGTTATAATATTTCTTTTCCTCCATTTGGTTGATTGTAAGGGGCAAAACCCTAGTATGACAAAATAGGGGAAGGGTAAAAGGGATAAAATGAGTGGATTAGGGAAGGGGAATGGGAGTAGAAAATTTTAAGGAGATGGTGAGGGGTCTTAGGGATATTTAGGAAGTGAAATGGAGGGAAATGGGCAAGGGAATTAAGCTAGGAAATTTAAGCAAATTCATAGATAGGGAAAAATTCCCAAATTGGTATAAATGAGATAGGGTTTAGGTTTTGGGACTTAGGAAGTCGAAATGAGGGATTGTGAAGGCTATGGATGTAATGTTCCAAAATTTTCATGAATAAATTGGAACATTAAGTTTTGCTCATATTGTGTAGCAGGTGAATAAAAAGGAAGAGGAGGCCTATTGACATGAATAAAACCCTTCCTAATGTAAAAAGGGAACCTTTGAGCAGCTTATTTTTCACCTCCTAGTGTGAAAAGGGCCAATTGCATGAGGACAAGGTCAAGTTGACCAATTCAACCAGCGCAGCCTAAGGAGGAGTAGCTTGCCTAAGAAGACAACGCAGTTTTGAAGGGAAGGGATTCAAATGAAGATGGAAACCCTAAGAGGTGGGACCCAAGGTGAAGGAGCTCACAACTACATAAGGAGGATAAAGGCATCTTTGTGGGGTTAGCTTGTGTATTTCGATTTCATGTCTACCTAGACATTTTCTGCAAACTCTAGCTTCTCAGCAGAGTTTGGGAGGGATTCCTGTTTATGAATTCCTTCTCATTCATTGAGTGATCTCTTGAAGGGGTTGTACTTCATTTCTCCCCACATCTAGATTGCAAGCCAAGAATTTCCCACATCTGCAATGTTATTTATCTAGCAGAGGATGCTGTGTAGCTGGGCAGTGCAGTGGGCGGGTTGTTTCATCTTCTCTTGTGCATTTATATTTAATGGAGGGAGTTCCTCTTGAATTAAGGGAGCTGCATAGGAGATTTCAGAGCTCATTTCAGATCTTGGCATGTGGCCAACTCATGTCCCATCCATGACAGTCTAGTTCAAAGGGTAAATTGTGTTAATTTTGTGAGAGCAGCAACTGCAGGGTTTGATCCCTTGCTTGAGAGCTCATCCTTTGGAGGAAGGGCCAACCCTTCTCCCGGAAAGCTCTATATTCCATTCCTCTTCTGTATTTTCGTATTCTTAGCCATATTTATATTCATTGTTGCAATGACTGGGTTTTCCAGCTACATATATTTTCAAATCTGCATTTGTACACTTTGTATTTTCATGAAACCCCTTGTGGTTTATTTTTACTGTGTATAAAGAGGGAAGGAAGCACATTTTCCTAGCCATTGGATGCTTGTTTATTTCAGATCTGATATTTCATATTATTCTCTACATAAACCCTATATAAAATAACACTTTCCTTGATTAGTGCTTTCTACATAAGCTAGGCTATGGGGTTTAAGCTCATTTGAGGCACATAGAAATAGGAAGATCTATTTATATGAGTGTTATGGTAAAACACAACCCCCCCATTTTTTACTTTTTCACTTCAAATAATGGGGACCCTTTCTATAAATTTTTGACTAAACGCCTTTTCAGATTTTTATTTTATTTGATTATCCTACGTGATTGTTAATTTTTCATTTTTCTTTGAATTCTTGTTTTGATTGCTTTGTTAGAATTAATTTTTTATAAGCCTCCCATTGACGCTTGTTTCGCCTCATTTGGTCAACTGGTTTAAAAATGGTACTCCTTTGAAGTCCCATCATTTATCTAAGTCTGGGTTAAAAATGCTATTTTTATTCTTTTTATTTATTTTCAGAATAACTGTAGTTTAGAAAAACTTAATATTAAAAAATATATATTATTAAAAAATAAAAAACAAATAAATAAAAAAATTCCTCGGGTCCGTCGCAGATCGCAGATCGCAAATTTCAGATTCGTCATAGATTGCAGATCGCAAATTTTAGAATCCGTCGCAGATCGCAGATCGCAAATTTCAGATCCGTCGCAGATCGCAGATCGCAAATTTCAGATTTGTCGCAGATCACAGATCACAAATTTCAGAATTCGTCGCAGATCGCAGATCACAAATTTCAGATTCTGTCGCAGATCGCAGATCGCAAATTTCAGATTTGTCGCAGGTCGCAGATCGCAAATTTCAGAATTCGTCGCAGATCGCAGATCACAAATTTCAGAATCCGTCGCAGATCGCAGATCGCAAATTTCAGATTCGTCGCAGATCACAATATCGCAATATCGCAAGATCGCAATTTTGCAATTTCGTACCCACTGGGTTTAGATTGATTCCAATGGTTTGTAAATTAATTTTTATATTTTTTATATTATAATAATTATATTATAATTATAATGTTTATTATAATTTTAATATAATTTGAACTATAATATTAATCGTATCTAAATTAATTTTTTTCAAATCATTTGTATATTAATTTAATTTTGTAACTGAATTAATTGTTAGTTAGTTAATAATTAATTTAGAATTAATTATTAGATAATTAGAATCTAATTTAGGATTAAATTTCTAATTAAAAATTCTAATTTTTAGCTCAGCAAGCATAATTTCCAGATTTATGCTAGATTTGACTCATCAACTTTGGAAGCTCATCGATTGAGTTATACTTGACCAAATGAGGCCTAGGATGGCTCATTGGAAAGATAAAATCGAGGAGAACATTTTTGAGGAGCTTCCAATAATAGATTTGATCATTTATTGGGTCAAAAATCAGGCAGAATATCAAGCTCCGAATTTCTAAAAATAAAATCAATTTTCTGAGTTTTGCTTTCTTCATTTTCATTTGCCCAGCCTCTTCTAATTGCAGATTCATGCATCAATATTATCCTTGGTTAATTAAGATCGTTATGAATATCAATAAGAGGCTCAAATTTCCTTTTTATTTATTTAAATATAATTTGATTAGATTTGTTTTAATGTTAGAAATAATATTTGGATTTTATTGTTGCATCTTAATTCATTTTAATTTATTTTTGCAGGAAAAAACAATAGAAGGGATATTGAGGAAAAAGATTTCAATCAATGAGAAGACTCCGGCAATTAAAGATTGGAATTTTTGAGCAATTAAAATTGGATTGGGTAGATTTTGCTTCAACAAACTCTCTTCTAAAAATACTTTTGGAAAGATTATAAATTGCAGATTGCAAAATGTAAAAAGGATTGCTCTCCTCTGCAATTCCAGATTTCTAAAAGCATTTCTGTTATAGGAATTTAGAGTTGTAGATGGAGAGGAGAGAATGTTTCATATCTGAACATTAATGAGGGTTTATTCTTTATATCTTGAATTATGCATGATGAGCAGAGTTTGCATTTCTGCAGCTCTAGTCTTGAAAGCAGAAATTCAAGTAATGTAAAGTACTGTTAGAGACCAGGATCAGAGAAGCAGATTCAATTAACTGGTATTTTTGGCATTTTTGTATCAAATACCAGTTTCATTTTTATGTTAATAAAATTGTTGTTTCATTTTATTCATGTTTATGCATTTCTATTGATATGGATAATTTGTCTCAAATTGTTATGTATCTCTGCTCTTATGAATTAAACTCTGATTTCTGAGTAAACATTACTCAGAAATCTGTCTTATAACACTGATTTATTAAATAGTAATGTGTTGTGAATTTCTTCCACATGTTATTGTTTAATTATTAGTTTGACTGATATGATAATCGATATCATTTTTGTGAATTTCTTCCGGAGTGTTGTTGATTTATTATTTTAGTCGAATGGTCTCAATAGAATGTGTTTTGGTACTCACAAATGTGAACTAATTGAATTTCTTCATTAGTTTGATATTAATTAAAAGCTAGACATATTTTAATTCTCATCACTTAATTATCTTGCTCTTAGTTGGGTTAGATTTTCATCTACCTGATTGAGATAGGATTTAGATTAGTTTCTTTTTGCTTGCATTAGAGAATAAGTTTGCAATTAGATTAAATTTACATTCTTTTAAGTCCTCTTCTCAAAGAGGCAAAGTCTTAGTTGTGGTTTGGCTGAACCCAAATCAGCTTAAGGGTCATTCTCTTGCCTGATCAGCAAGAAGAATTGATCTGATATCCCTGTCTATTGGTAGTTAATGATATATTGTAAACCAATAGCGATAGGGAAAAGGTAACTGGACCTAGTTAAACCAGTCGTAGCCACTATCATAAACGGAAAAGGAGCTGCATTAAGGTCTGGACCGGGTGGTTATCCCCCAATGTTGTAGCAGCGATTTTCGAGGCTTCAACATTTTTGGCGCTAGAAGGAGGGCCTGAGATTTGTTTTACTTTGGAGTCTTTGAATTCTAACATTTCATTTTTATTACGATGGCTCCTCTTAAACTTCCAATTTGGAGTTGTATCCATGGATGTGCATCTTCCAATACTCCACCCGAAGTGGTAAGAATCTTGTCTCAGGTAAAGTTTAATTGTGAGAGAAATTCTTCTGCTTTTAATCATTTCCTTCAATTTATTCAAAATGTTTCAAATTATGATTTTCAAGGAATTGATGAAGGTATCTTATGCAGAATTTTTACTCTCACATTTGCGGCAAAAGCCAGAAACTGGTGTAGAACTCTTCCGGTTGCCTCAATTCACAGCTGGGATCAATTTGTTACAAGTTTCATTTTTAAATTTGACCGCTATGATTATGATCAGGTATGTGATGAAATTGAATATCTACGAAATGAAAATGAGTCTGTTAGAGATTTTAATATTCGACTTCATTTGAATTGTTTAAAATTTAATGTCAAAGATCAACCTATGAAAGAAGAATCACTAGATTGGTTTGAACATAATTATTCTCTTCCTCCTATTACCGATCCATATGAAATTAGTTCAAGCTTTGTTCCATCCCCTTCCAATATAAATGAGAAATCCAATTTGGGTGTGCAAATAAATTGTGATGAAGAGGTTTCACAAAGCTTGGAAAATATTTCTAATCAAATGCAAGAAGACAACAGCACTTTTGGAGAAAGAACTGCATTGGAATCAGAAATTTACTCTCTATTAAATTCAAAAAATCAGATTGCAAATCAACAAGTGCAAGCAACAATCAAAGTAAATAATAGCATGCAAACTGCTGTACAAATTTCTGAATCTTTTCATGATGAGAAAATGCTGAAATCAGAGCAGCAAAGCAATCTTCTTCAAAAAAGCATGAGTACGCAAAGGAATAATTTAGAATCTGAAATTTACAATGATCACAATGCACAAGAGTTCTCAAACCGAAACATTTTTAAATGCATTATTTCAGATTCACATTTTTCCCTTTATCCTGGTATTTTTAATGATGGTAATTTTTCCCCTCTTAGTGTTAATGATATTTCAGAAAATACAGAGGCTGATCTAAATGAATTACCATTAAATTTTTATCAAGATAGAGAAGCAATTAATGATCATTCTTTTTCCATTAATGAACATGAAATTCTTGTTCCTCCTTGTTTGGATATATTGGATGAGATTGAAGGGAATTCTAGAGAATCTTGTGAAGTCATTTATGATAATTACTCTGACATTGAAGATGTTGATTTCTATTCTTCTAAAGAAAATCCTCATGAGAAAATTCAAATAACATCCGGAAATGAGGAACATTTCAATTTAGAAATTATTTCAACTAATCCTCATTTTAAAGCAGATAATCATCTTCATGATTTCACTATTCAAGAAAATATTCCAATTTATGATTCATATCATGATCAAGCTTTCATTCCTATTCATAATCATAAATCTCTTTCTAATTCACAAGTTGGAATTCAAAATTACTCAAATTCCATAATTCTGGTCAATCCTTGTAAAAAAGAAATTATTTCAAAGCGATCCCAATCGTGCTGTAACATTAGTTGTAACAATAGTGATTTCATTTTATTTTTGTTTCCTCAATTATTTTGTATTAAATCATATTTATTTTTAGATTTTATTTTTCAGATTTTTAATACATTACGCTGGCATATTGAGCACTTTATTATCAAACATTCAATTGATACATTGCCATGTTGGAAAATTGAAGTTTTATATTATAATCAAAAGCATCAAAAGCTATTTCAATTTCAATTTCAATCGATGTTAATGTTTTATCAAAAGCTTTTATCTTCTCAAAGGCAATATCAAAAAGATAATGTATTTTTAGAAATCTGCCAGCAATCCAATTTAATTAATAATTTTCCATTTCATTTAAAAGATTTCCATCCATTTTTCATTAATTCATTTGAAAAATATTTGGAAATTTTTCCTTCATGGAAGATTGTCAATAGCTTAACATTTACACATAACACTGATAGTTTTTTCTAGGCCTTTGAATATAAAAGCTCATATCCACAATCTGGTCTTTCATCTCCTCTTTTGAACATTTTCCAATTATTAATAGAAATCCATCCAGATTTCTATGATCCAATTGGTATTCAATTGGAAAGAAAATTTCACGAGAAAGAGATTTTAGATAAGCTTCTAACAATAGTTGTACATTCTGATTTCAGGTTTAATTTTCTTAGTTCAATTAGATTTGTATTTTTATTACTAACATTTGAATTGTACATACATGCAGGGATTAAAATGAGAAAATGGTTACACTGGAAATATGACTATACCTAGTCATTTTTCAAAAATATGGTTAGAATAGGAGTAGAGTTAATATAGTTAATTTATTTTCAAGAGTTTTGTAGATTAAAAATAAAACAAAGCAGTCAGCCATTTTCACACATGTTCAGTGATTCTCCCAATTAGAAAATTTTAATTCTTGCTTTCCTTTTTAAAATTTCTTATAGCAATACCTCTGCTCTGTCTATTTTGAATAATGTCTTGATTAAATTCAATTAAGGTTGCACTTGGCATCAATCGCCTCAAAGCCACTTTTCTTAATTTCGGGATTTTCTTCTAAGACTTTCTTTTGAAATTTATATGATAAAGGTTTTGAGGATATAAAATCTTCATGATCTCATTATCCCATGAAATGTATGACTGTCTATAATAAGCTTAATTCTGAATCAATCATTATTAGTCAGTCTAACCTTTCGTGGTATTCATATGAAGTTCATAATATCTTCCTCGAAATTTGTTAAGCTGACCTTTAGGATGTCCATTTTGCTGTGTGCACACATTCAAATCTGTTTTGACATTTTTCCACAATTAGTGGCTTTAATCCCATTCGGACCTTTAGTTTATTATCTGATGTTGTAATACACATCATATTTATTTACTAAAGGCATTATTGAATAGTCACTATAACAATATAGATTTTTCTCAAGTTAATTCGGAATGAGCAGAGGTAATGAGTTGCTGTTGCAATTCAAAGGGAAGCCTATTTTCATATTTATTTCTGGTAAATTTTATATTTCTTGAACATGAATAAACATATCTTATTTAGGCTAGTTGCTCACTGATTTAGAATAAATAATAAGATGATTTTGAACAAAGTCAGAATTTTGATAAATCGAAGGAAGAATTTGAAGATTCATGAGGTAAAATCTACAGACAATTTCCTTCCAGGTATGTATTTACAAGTTCATTTTCATCTATTATTAGTTTATCTTTTCTTTAGTTTATTTTTGATACTTTTTTTGTTTTAATTGCAGGTTTTCATTTGTTTTCAAAACTTGAAGTAAGCAGCAAACCCATTTTAAAATTTGCAACAGGTTCAAGGAAATTTTAATTGAGATTCATTAGAATTTGAGCATTCTTTAACTTTGTTTTTATTCATTTGGGAAACCCAATCGAAATTAAAAACAATATCATAAGATTTCATCGGAAGTAGCTCTTAGCAGTTTTGATAAAAAATTGTTCATAAAAGATCTTTGATGTATTACCTCACTCATATGCCATTGCAATCTCCGGTGTGATATTTTTCAATGCATGCCTCTAAGCCATTAACACTTAATCGATATATGGCATAGCAACAAAGGTGAAGTCTTGCATGATGAAGAAACATGTGATGTGAATCATCCAATACGGCAATGTGTTATTTTAAAAAGCAATCTTGGGTAACCACTATGGTAAGAAAGCCATTAATGACAAATTTGCGGAATATTCAAATCATTCCGATTTTTCATGTATTTTAGTTTTAAATATATAATTCCATAATTAAAAAGGAATTCAAGACATCTCTATTTTCATATTTTAATTTTATTATTTTGGAGTTGGTCTTGATTCTGGACAATTTATAAAATCATGGAGTTTATACGAAACTTATAATATATTGAGAAACAATCATTACTGCAAATTTTCATTTTCATTTCTGATGCATTTGTTTTCCCTTGAACATTAAGCATTCCATTTTACTACTTGCTTTAGTTTAGATAAAATAAATAATGATTTTGGGTTATAGGATTTTGGTTAGTTTGACTTCTTCATGTTTTTAAAGTTAATTAAAATAAGAAGTCAGCTAGTTTGGAGAAACTAATACCTTTCAGGTAAGATCAAAAGCAATTATCCAATGGTAAGATTCATGTACCCACTTTCATTAATTTCCATTTTGTTACTTTAGTTTTAGTTTTATTATTCTGATACATAAATCTGTTTTGCAGCTCTTCATAAAACCTTCCAATCCTCCGCCAGAGCATATTTTCGAAGTCCATACTCTTATCCTGGCTTAATTTCAAGAAGCAGCGATAATCCTCATTGAAATAGCTACATCAGGAAGTTTCTGAACCTTTAATCTGTTTCTTTAAGCATTCCTTTTTATTAGAAAATGATTAAGATGATGCTGGGAAACAAAAAGATTGAAATCAGAGAAAGTTTTCATTGTGGCTGAATTTTATCATCACTGCTATCTAAAAAGCCTAAAACACTTACAACCCTGCAAGGTATGATTGATTACATGATTGAAGGATTGATTACACCAAATTCGACATAAGAAGGACTGATTACACGATTATTTTCGTTCTTCATATTGTTGAGACATTGGTATAAACATTCTTGTTTGAGTTTATCTTGCGAAATTTGGATTTTCCTTTCCATTTTTAAATTTTCGTCATTTTTATTTTTTGCTAATTTCTTTCTCATTTTAGCATAAGAATTCTTTTTCCTTTGGTTTTCAGTTTTGATTTTGGTGACTTTGCCATGATTTATATGGAAGACCTTCTTGTTACCTAACTATGGTCAATATACATGGAGAAAAATTGTTAATAATCATCTATTAAATTTTTCTTAAATCTCTTAGTAAAGTTTGATTTTCTTATTATAAAGGTAGACATAATTAAGGAAGAGATTACCAATTTAGAAAAGTTGACAAAGTATCATAAAATCTGGAGAAATTTATTTTTCATCAAAATTGTAATCATTTTGAGATTTCAATATTTTATTAAGATCTTTCAAAGTTCTATTATCAGTCAAGAAAAGTTATTTTTAACCAAGTAAAGACACTTTACACCAAAGCACATTTTAACTCTGAAATTGTCATTCTTAACTCTTAAGGAGTCAATGATTCTCCCTGTCCCAAAGAGTCTTATTTTTCTAAGAGTATAATCCAGAGATATATTTAAACTTAAAAGATAAGAGGTCTCATCATGAGCCTGCTTACCATGATCATAGGGGAAAAATAGGCTGACATTACCAACACTGCCAAACAAACCAGGGTAATGGCTTATGATTGCAAACAATTATAAGACAAGGGGTCTCATCACGAGCCAACTTGTTCAGTCCAATTATAACCAGTGAATGGCATTGTCAACTATCTGGCTACCAAACCAGGACAATGACTTTTAAGATTTATAATATTTAAAAAAAAAATTAAAATAAATAAATAATAATAATATAAATGGATTTATCTTTAGGTCAATAATTCTTAAAGAGATGGGATTCTGAATCATTGGTGGTTAAAAGGTAACCCTGTCGAGACTATAGATGTTTGCTGGCAACAGTGGCTCTACCTGTGACAAATGAGTATATTTAAAAGCTAAGCTGTAAAGTGACCCCTACTTTATCTCTACAACTAATTAAGGACTGATATAGAGTTTTGAAATATTTTAATTTATGAGGAATTTTAAGAAAAATTACAGTTAGATGATTCTTTCTTTTATTCAGACTAATGAAACTAGTCAAGCATTTTAAGTATAATTCTCTTTTCTTTAATTATTTTTACTTGAATTTTAGGAAAATCTCATTCATATCAAACAGAGATAACTGGTTCTTCTCCCGTGTGTCGCCATTGTTATGGTAAAACACAACCCCCCCATTTTTGACTTTTTCACTTCAAATAATGGGGACCCTTTCTATAAATTTTTGACTAAACGTCTTTTCAGATTTTTATTTTATTTGATTATCCTACGCGATTGTTAATTTTTCATTTTTATTTGAATTCTTGTTTTGATTGCTTTGTTAGAATTAAATTTTTATAAGCCTCCCATTGACGCTTGTTTCGCCTCATTTGGTCAACTGGTTTAAAAATGGTACTCCTTTGAAGTCCCATCATTTATCTAAGTCTGGGTTAAAAATGCTATTTTTATTCTTTTTATTTATTTTCAGAATAGCTGTAGTTTAGAAAAACTTAATATTAAAAAATATATATTATTAAAAAAAAAAAAAAAATTCCTCGGGTCCGTCGCAGATCGCAAATTTCAGATTCGTCGCAGATCGCAGATCGCAAATTTTAGAATCCATCGCAGATCGCAGATCGCAAATTTCAGATCCGTTGCAGATCACAGATCACAAATTTCAGATTCGTCGTAGATCGCAGATCGCAAATTTCAGAATTCGTCGCAAATCGCAGATCGCAAATTTCAGATTTTGTCGCAGATCGCAGATCGCAAATTTCAGATTTGTCGCAGGTCGCAGATCGCAAATTTCAGAATCCGTCACAGATCGCAGATCGCAAATTTCAAAATCCGTCGCAGATCGCAGATCGCAAATTTCAGATTCGTCGCAGATCGCAATATCGCAATATCGCAAGATCGCAATTTTGCAATTTCGAATCCGTCGCAGATCGCAATATCGCAATATCGCAAGATCGCAATTTTGCAATTTCGTACCCACTCGGTTTAGATTGATTCCAATGGTTTGTAAATTAATTTTTATATTTTTTATATTATAATAATTATATTATAATTATAATGTTTATTATAATTTTAATATAATTTGAACTATAATATTAATCGTATTTAAATTAATTTTTTCAAATCATTTGTATATTAATTTAATTTTGTAACTGAATTAATTGTTAGTTAGTTAATAATTAATTTAGAATTAATTATTAGATAATTAGAATCTAATTTAGGATTAAATTTCTAATTAAAAATTCTGATTTTTAGCCCAGCAAACAGAATTTTCAGATTTATGCCAGATTTGACTCATCAACTTTGGAAGCTCATAGATTGAGTTATACTTGACCAAATGAGGCCCAGAACGGCTCATTGGAAAGATAAAATCGAGGAGAACATTTCTGAGGAGGTTCCAATAATATATTTGATCATTTATTGGGTCAAAAATCAGGCAGAAGATCAAGCTCCGAATTTCTAAAAATAAAATCAATTTTCTAAGTTTTTCTTTCTTCATTTTCATTTGCCCAGCCTCTTCTAATTGCAGATTCATGCATCAATATTATCCTTGGTTAATTAAGATCGTTATGAATATCAATAAGAGGCTCAAATTTCCTTTTTATTTATTTAAATATAATTTGATTAGATTTGTTTTAATGTTAGAAATAATATTTGGATTTTATTATTGCATCTTAATTCATTTTAATTTATTTTTGCAGGAAAAAAAAATAGAAGGGATATTGAGGAAAAAGATTTCAATCAATGAGAAGACTCCAGCAATTAAAGATTGGAATTTTTGAGCAATTAAAATTGGATTGGGTAGATTTTGCTTCAACAAACTCTCTTCTAAAAATACTTTTGGAAAGATTATAAATTGCAGATTGTAAAATGTAAAAAGGGCTGCTCTCCTCTGCAATTCTATATTTCTAAAAGCATTTCTGTTATAGGAATTTAGAGTTGTAGATGGGGAGGAGAGAATGTTTCAGATCTGAACATTAATGAGGGTTTATTCTTTATATCTTGAATTATGCATGATGAGCAGAGTTTGCATTTCTGCAGCTCTAGTCTTGAAAACAGAAATTCAAGTAATGTAAAGTACTGTTAGAGACCAGGATCAGAGAAGCAGATTCAATTAACTGGTATTTTTGGCATTTTTGTATCAAATACCAGTTTCATTTTTATTTTAATAAAATTGTTGTTTCATTTTATTCATGTTTTGGCATTTCTGTTGATATGGATAATTTGTCTCAAATTGTTAAGTATCTCTTCTCTTATGAATTAAACTCTGATTTCTGAGTAACCATTACTCAGAAATTTGTCTTATAACACTGATTTATTAAATAGTAATGTGTTGTGAATTTCTTCCACATGTTATTGTTTAATTATTAGTTTGACTGATATGATAATCGATATCATTTTTGTGAATTTCTTCCGCAGTGTTGTTGATTTATTATTTTAGTCGAATGGTCTCAATAGAATGTGTTTTGGTACTCACAAATGTGAACTAATTGAATTTCTTCATTAGTTTGACATTAATTAAAAGCCAGACATATTTTAATTCTCATCACTTAATTATCTTGCTCTTAGTTGGGTTAGATTTTAATCTACCTGATTGAGATAGGATTTAGATTAGTTTCTTTTTGCTTGCATTATAGAATAAGTTTGCAATTAGATTAAATTTACATTCTTTTAAGTCCTCTTCTCAAAGAGGCAAAGTCTTAGTTGTGGTTTGGCTGAACCCAAATCAGCTTAAGGGTCATTCTCTTGCCTGATCAGCAAGAAGAATTGATCTGATATCCCTGTCTATTGGTAGTTAATGATATATTTTAAACCAATAGCGATAGGGAAAAGGTAACTGGACCTAGTTAAACCAGTCGGAGCCACTATCATAAACGGAAAAGGAGCTGCATTAAGGTCCGGACCGGGTGGTTATCCCCCAATGTTGTAGCAGCGATTTTCGAGGCTTCAACAATGAGCTAGAGTCATTTTTTTAACCTAAAATTCATCATGTGAGCTGTATATCATGCCTAATAAGGGATACAAGTCCCATTTCTCACTTGTATAGTGTTATTTTCTGAAGGTAGCTATTTGGTACTCATATGTTCCTACAATTTTCAACAAGTTCACTGTGGGAGATCTGAATAACCTGCTTAAGGTTATTTATTTGAGCCTAAATTCTGCAAGGAGGTCAAATCATATATTTTCAAAGGCAACACATCAGTGGTTGGCCTTATTTTCCCATCTACTTCCTTATACAACGTCCCCAAGGAGTTGTTGCAACAATTTCCTGAGTAGGGAAAATCACATATCTGTAGAAAAAGACTGCAAAAGGCCTGGTAGCCTCTGGTTCTCTCCCTTATTTGGAAGGATAAATAACCATTAAATTCCTCATCAATCCATCTATAGCATAGAATTGTGATATTTATGAAAATGGAATATTACAGTGGTATCAGAGCATGATCTCTGGCATTGCCTGTGAGATCAAGCTTTCAGAAAATCAAAGAGGAGAGAAAGGAGTAGCCATCTTAGGCTCAGCCTGTGGATTTTAGATCCACCCAGAGAATAAAAAGAAGAGGAGAATAAATATGGAGAGGATGAGGTTACTCTCATCCATTTTTCAGATCAGAAAGGAGCCTCTCCAAAGGGGTTCAACCAATGGAAAAGAAAGGTGCAGTGAAACTCCAAGAGGGTTTCATGATGAGAAAAGCTACAGTGAAATATCTAGAGGGTTTTAGGAGGAAGGAGAAGATGAAATCACTTCCTATTCTCATGGGGGAAGTGAAGAGCCACAAGAGGAAGTGGATAGATGGCTAGAGGAGGTGGAGCATTCTTCTCCACTTGAGGAGGCTTCTACCAGCGTTGTCCAGTTCATAGAGGAGTAGCCCACCATATCAGCAGTTGGATCAGCCAACAAATCAGAGAGAGAGACTCTTGCAACCATACAAGATGTCTCAAAGATCCACAAAGGTATGCAAAAATTTCCATGCAGTGATATTTCAGAAAATGTCATAGGAGGCTTGGGAAATTTGCATTCACATGGCCTAGGATAGAAACATCATGCCGATAGAGAGAAGCGAGGTTGAAAAACGCTGTGTAACTTGGACCTGATCCAAGGAGGGATCAACATTCATTCTTTTTCACCCTTATTGACCTGCATGCAACATGTGGAGTTATGGTGCAAGGTTGTGGAAGGCATCATGCATTATGTGCCATCTCCTAAGGATTTTTTTCCCTTAGCACACTTGGATTCTTGTGGATTCAAGGATTTGATTAGTGAGAGGCTTTTACTAGAAGCTCTTCAAGGGGTTACATCTCGACATCCCATGAGGTGTAAGGAAGAATACTTTCTTTGGGATAATGGCAGTCTTCATTGGGAAGATGCCAAAGGAGAGAAGGATTGGGGACAACCATATCTAGATAGAGGAGAGTGGTTGGAGGGAAAGAGGCTTGTGAGCCACTTGCATATCTATGACATAGGGCAGCAAGAGGCAAAGCTGCACTAGTTACTAAGGAGTGAGTTTGGCCATCATGAGACATGTTCTTTCCTCAAGGGTATGTGGATGGAAGGAGCTTGGCAGGATACTTTCATCATGGGATAGAAAGGAGTGTGGATGCATTATGATTGTAGGGTCATTTTGTTTCCACCACATATGATGGGTGATGGAGGTATGGAGGGGAAGCAAGGATATTTGTTTCTTCGAAGGATTGGTAGAAAGCAAGGGAAAAATTTCTCTCCCACTTGGCATAGTGTTGCAAGGGTGAAGTATGGCACTATCATGGTGCAAGAGGTGTTTTCATCATGGAGGGGACCCCTCATATATGGCAGCATTATGGATAATACCTTTAAAAAACTACATGTCAAAGGATGGAGCTATATTTTGGCCGGAGCTTGCTTGCATGAGTCAATAGCGTTGTCTATTTGGAGCAGTGACCCATGGATGACCTGTTCCCAACGGAATTGTGGTGGATCCATAACCCACAGGTCCCAGGATCATTTCATATTTCTTGCACTTGATGGACAAAGAGGAGCACCTAGTTCATTCCTCTTCAAGGGAGCATGCCAAATAGCTATGAAGGGTTTATTCATGGATCCATACATCATCTTACTTCCAACATATGGTAAGAAATATGTTTTTACATTGGTAGATCTATATAATATTACCATTATTTTGCAGTGTAGGGCTCTACAAGAGGGCAACCTATTCATTAATCTCCATGAGTATTATTGGGCAAGACTATGTGATGGAGACAACCATCTCTCATATGGCCATGGGAAAGTGTTTATTTCCATGTATGTTCAGCTCATGGATTCAGCCACCTCCTATACATTATCAGATGAGAGAGCATGCATTATTTCCCATGTACTAGAAGATAGCTTTCCCTATCCCTTCTTCAAGCAGCAGTTTGGCAAACTGCGTTGTGACTACTTGGGAGACTATTGGTACATTGTTGAACACCATGAGACCTTTAGTACTTTCCCTATATTATTGTTGATTATGTTCTCTTTTGCTAATGTTTTTTTTATCCTTATGGGGAGCATGACTGGGGGAGTGACACATAAGGAGGATGTGTCATTGTTGGGAGAAAACTCCCATATTTTTTGCAATAAATGTTTTAAGGGGAACATGGAAGGAGACATGGCCTATATAGCTACACATATGTTATTTGATGGGGAGTTCCATGATATGTATGGGTTTCCATGTGGTAGTTATTTCCTATCCATTATGTGTGTGATGGATTGGGCTAGCTTGATGCACAACGTTGGGAGGGAGACCTCTGGAGGTCTAACTTCTTTCTTGCCATGGGAGGGAACACATGTTGCAACCCAATATTAGTATACCCTCATCACTTATCTTGAGTGGGGAGGAGGATAGTGTGGGATAGGCCTTCTTTCCTATCATGTTCAGTCATTCATCCCACCTACACTTCAGGAGCCAGAGGTGGAGAGGATTCTTCATGAGTTATCATGCTGGAAGGTGACTCATTTTATATGGATGATAGCTTGGGGGTGGAGGTTTCACTTTTGGGGAATAATATTTCCCATGTATCTTTCACTCCATGCCTTGAGAGGACCTCTAGACCTCACATGTTTTGTCTCCTTGAGCACTTTCCTTCTCATGACCATAGTCATTTGGGGTGTTTCACCAAATGCTAGTCTATATGCTTGGGAGAGGCACTGTGGAGTTTCATTGATGATATGGCATCATATTCTTCAAGTATTTCATCACATGTTGATGCTACCAAAGGAGGTAAGAATATCCACTATGTTCTATCCTTGCAGTTGCTTGAGGACAAGCAACATTTGGGAGGGGAGGACTATAATGTTCCAAAATTTTCATGAATAAATTGGAACATTAATTTTCGATCATATTGTGTAGTAGGTGATAAAAAGGAAGAGGAGGCCTCTTGACATGAATAAAAACCTTCCTAATGTAAAAAGGTAACCTTTGAGCAGCTTATTTTTCACCTCCTAGTGTGAAAAGGGCCAATTGCATGAGGACAAGGTCAAGTTGACCAAGTAAACCAGCGTAGCCCAAGGAGGAGTATCTTGCCTAAGAAGACAGTGTAGTTTTGGAGGGAATGGATTCAAATGAAGATGGAAACCTTAAGAGGTGGGACCCAAGGTGAAGGAGCTCACAACTACATAAGGAGGATAAGGGCATATTTGTGGGGTTATCTTGTGTATTTCAATTTCATGTCTACCTAGACATTTTCTGCAAACTCCTACTTCTCAGCAGAGTTTGGGAGGGATTCCTATTTAGGAATTCCCTCTCCTTCATTGAGTGATATCTTGAAGGGGTTATGCTTCATTTCTCCCCACATATGGATTGCAAGCCAAGCATTTCTCACATCTGCAGCTTTATTTCTGTAGCAGAGGACGTTGTGTAGCTGGGCAGTGCAGTGGGAGGGTTGTTTCATCTTCTCTTGTGAATTTCTATTCAGTGGAGGGACTTCCTCTTGCATTGAGGGAGATGCATAGGAGATTTGAGAGATAATTTTAGATCTTGGCATGTGGCCAACTCATGTTCCATCCATGATAGCGTAGTTCACAAGGCAAACTATGTTATTTTTGTGAGAGCAACAACTATAGGGTGTGATCCCTTGCTTGAGAGCTCATCCTTTGGAGGAAGGGCCAACCCTTCTCCCGAAAAGCTCTATATTACATTCCTATTCTATGTTTTCATATTCTCAACCATATTTATATTCATTTTTGCAGTGAATGGGTTTTCCAGCTACATATATTTTCAGATCTGCACTTTTACACTTTGTATTTTCGTGAAACCCCTTGTGGGTGATCTTTACTGCGTATAAAGAGGGAAGGAATCAAATATTCTTAGCCATTGGATGATTTTCCATTTCAGATCTGATATCTCATGTTATTCTCTGCATAAACCCTATATAAAATAATGTTTTCCTTGATTTAGTGCTTTCTGCATAAGCTAGGTTATGGGGTTTAAGCTCATTTGAGGCACATAGAAATAGGGAGATCTGTTTATACGAGCTAGAGTAATTTTTTTTACCCCAAATTCTACATGTGAGCTATATATCATGTCTAATAAGGGATACAAGTCCCATTTCTCACTTTTATAGTGTTATTTTCTGAAGGTAGTTGTTTGGTACTCATATGTTGCTGCAATTTTCAGCTAGTTCATTGTGGGAGATCTGAATAACCTTCTTAAGGTTATTTATTTGAGCCTAAATTATGAAAGGAGGTCAAATAATATATGTTAAAAGGTAAAACATAAGTTTTTGGCCCTTTTTTCACATCTTCTTCCTTTTACAACATCCCCAAGGAGTTGTTGCAACAATTTCCTAAGTAGGGAAAATCACATATCTGTAGATAGAGACTGGAAAAGGCTTGGTAGCCTCTGGTTCTCTCCCTTCTTTGGAAGGAGACATAACCAGTAAATGCCTCAGCAGTTCATCTCCGGCACAAACTTGTGATATTTCTGAAAACGAGATATTACAATGGAGGTTGGTTAAGAGTGTAAAGGAGGTAAACAAATCTGTGGGAAACAGTAATATCCCAAAATGGAAAAGACAGGAATATAGAACATAAAACTCAAAAATTTAGTGATACATCAACACATAAAATTAGAGCAGATCATATATCCATCATATTAAAAATTATAGCAACAATTGTATACAAGATATTGAGGAAAAAGACACTCAAGCTAGGCAAAACAAGCCTCTAGAGACCCAATACATAAAAGTTAAAACATGAAAAAAAAATTCTATACACAAATGTTGGAGGCTAAGATAACACAATTTTTTTTGGGGTTTACTGCTACTGTAAATGTAAACACATGGATCTGCTGAGATGGTGCTTAGAAAATTCTGGGATCAAACAACTAGGCTTTCTAGCACTATTCCAGGACAGCCCAGGAAGGGTTTCATGAAATACTCAAAATGTAGCCCTAGGGCTGAGTAACGCTTTATAATTGGAATACTAATTGGAGGTGTTTGAACTGATGTGAAAATGGTTGATATCCCTTCTCACAAAATTTTTGGATGAAGAGTTGATCCCCTCACTGGAAAACATGGTCAAGAACTTGGGTACTTGACCTCCCACTGAAACTACACTGGAAAATAATGCATTTTTTAGAGTAGACTATGTTGTGGGTGAATTTTGCTGCTTGGCATGATTCCAGATGGTGGAATAAAGTAGTAAGAAATTCCTTACTAGCCTCCTAGATGAAAGGCTTCTCCCTCCACTAGAAAACAAGCTCAGAAATTGGGTCTATCAACCCTTCACTACTGCTACTGTGCAAAACAACACAATCTTGAAGGAAACTACACTGTGGATGAAGGCTAAAGCTTGGCTTGAAGCTAGGTAGTGGAAATGATTCTCAATGAACCTCTCCTGAGTAGGCACTTGAAGTCCCCCGAGGATGAGGGTGGGATTTCCACTCAAAAACAACCTTGTGCTAAACAACACAACAAACTTAGCTAAACAATTGAAGTGTCCAAAAATTCATAAAATACCAATACAATATTAATATTCTAAATGCCCCCTATGGCTTCCAGCCTCTTCCTTATATGCTTGGTGAGCTTCCTCACCCTGGGTCCCACTCGTTAAAGAAGCTACTCTCATGCATACACTCGTCCTCTATGATTTCATTGACATCCATTAACTCTCCATTACCTCCATAAAAATGCTATTGATTTGGTCAATTTTGACCCTGTCCACATGTTTTAGCCCTTGTTCAGACCTCAAGGTTCTTTATACATTTGATACAATGATCCACATTCACATGAGAGGTGGTTTTATTCCTACTAAAGATATTTATGGGTCTCTCTACCCACTTATTCACCACCTATCTTATTATCAAAATAAAAAATTAATATTCCAACTAGCTGAGAGCTAATTAGGAATATTACAGTCCTCCCCTCCCAAATGTTTCTTGTCCTCAAGAAACTGCAAGGATGTATACTACAAATCCTCCTCTCCTCCTTTTTTAGCATCCTCATCTAATAAGCTCCTCCATGTTCTCCAATCAATATGTCCCCTAGTTTCTCCTCTCATGTGTGCAAGTTAGCCCTTGGTAATAAAACCAAATGGCTCTCATCGTGAAGAAGTGGGATGCCCATGGAGGAAACTACATCCTTTCTAGGGGCCTTCTTGAGGCATGGGATCTGAAAAATTTTGGGGACCTCAACCCCCATGATAAGATTGAACCCCCAAGCTATCATCCAAACAAAATGGATCACTCTCTAAAATGGTAGCTCATAGGAAAAATCCTCCATCTATTGCTCCTACAATGTAGATGGGTTGTATGGCTAAACATGATAGACCAAATTGTCCATCACACATTGTATTTCTCACCGTTTATGATATGTATACAATTGTTGCTGATTTTGGGTTGCAATAATGTTTCCCTCAAGACGCAAAAAGGTAACTAGACTCTCAAGGATCCACTCTTTGGTTCTATGAGCCTTGCTTCCCCAAGCCATCCCACATATAGTGAGTATAACATCATTACAATATGGAATCCAAATGAGAAGGACATTGATTGTCATATGAAATGCAAGATGGTGACAATAGTTCCCTGAGTGGAAACAATGTATTTTTGCTACCTGTTGCCCCTGAACATAATGTGACAAGTTATCTCCCAACCACTCGCTAGTTGTGCATGTTTGCTCATCTACTAGAAAGTAGTAAATGGCATTGTGTGTCAACTGAGCATACCAAGAAGAGAATAATACTTTCCCAAAGCCATACAAGAAATGGTTATCTTCATCACTAGTTTTGGTCTTAAAAATACCATCCAATCCAAAGAGAGGCTTGCCCTCTTGTGGAGCAATGCACTATATATAAATGGAAAGAGAATGAAAATACTCTGTTAGATGATAAATAAGTAAAAAGACACAATTTTTATCATGTGTTTTGAGTAATTTTGTGATGAGGTCCATGGATGAGCCTTCTAATGAGAATCTCTCCATAATGGTTTGATATGTCTCCATGAGACCTTGGTGACTAGAAAGGAATGAATCATGTGCTACATGTAGAGCCTTCTTCTTGAGCTTGGAATTACTAGTCAAGAAGATCCCATCCTAGTAGTAGATGACTCCATACACCACTCTATACTTATCATCTTCTACTTGCCCATCAAGTACCTCATATGCGAAGTGATCCTTGGAACACTCCATCAATGGCTGAGACTCCCAACATGGATCTATACTCCCAAGTGACAGTGTTGTTGGCCTTTGTGTTAAGGCACCTGTCATCACATAGGTTCCCTCTTTGACATGCCCAATGCCAAAGTCACATGTTGGAATTATTCTATCCCACTGTTGTTGCCTCCCTTGCAGCTGCTTCTGCTTAGAAAAAGATTGAATTTTTTGGAGGTCAAAGCCTTTTCCCATCCAAAAATTCCCAAATTTGGCCAAATCATGCATGAAATTCAACACCCCTCTGCTATATATGGAAGACTCCTTCCTATGTGGAATTATCTTCTGATCCTAAATGTCTATGGAGTAGCCCCTTTGCACCATGATTGTGTCACCATCTACTCATAAAACATCATGCAAGGTATGGGAGAAGGTCAACCCATACTCTCCTAAGAGTAACCAAAGCAACAATGACTCTTGCTTCCTCCTCATCTCATCATCATACAAGCGATGGAGTAACATCATGATGATTGACTTGTAGAATGTCCCATACAACCAAATTCTCTATTGCCATATCATATGAGTGCCATGCAATGTCCCAAACCATAACACACCCTTTGACATAGGATATGTCATATGATGGACAAAATCTCTCAAGAGTAGCCATGACAACCATGCCTCTTGTTGCCCTATGTCATAGATCTACAAGTGTCTCACCAAGCACTTTCTCATCATCCTCACCCATCCATCCAACTGTGGTTGTCTCCTGTCATGCCCCAATTTGGTATCCATCCAACGGAAAATACCATCCTCCCAAATCTAATGACTATATTTCCACTCCATGATATGTTGAAGTGCAACCTCGTGGAGATCTCTAGATGAGAAACTCTCATCAATGATTTGGTAGAACCCATGAGGTTTTTCATATGCTGTAGGTAAAAACTTCTCTTTGAGTTGTGAGGTGCTCATCAAGAAAGATCTATCATAATAATGGGAGATGTTATCCATCATAAGATGTCTCTAACCAACCATCTGGCTATCCAATGGTACATAAGTGGAATGGTCATTAGAATGCTTCAATAATAGTTGGTCCCCAACACATCATTACTGCTCAGTGACAGTGCTGTTGATCTCCATGATGGCGCATCCGCTGTATCAAGATCATACACAATGTTGAACACATAGTTCTGCATTGGAATGATTAGGAATATGTGTATCCTATCCTCCAAAACTCTAAACTCCGACCAAAAGTTTTGTGTGTAGCTCAAAAATGAAAAACCAGGATGGCTATGCATATCCTCCTTGAACTAGTCAAGGGTCCTCTACGTAGTGATAGTCTGCTACTCCAAATCAAAAATGTGCTTTAACCCTTGGTCATGCAATTCTCCTGATGGAATGTCCCCACAGCTCTCCATCTGATGAGCTGAAATAATATAGGGTGGAAATTGTTGCATACTTGGATAAGTTGATGCTTGGGAACATCTTGTACAACTACAAGGGTTCCTCATACCGGTGTAATGTCTTCTCCAACTGATGGTGATGGTGATGGCTGCTCCTATACTGTTGGAACATCGTTGGTATATATCTCCTCTTCCTCATGCATATCTTGGATCATGCATGGGACTCCTATTGTCAAGAGATGAATATCATCTTGCAAAGATGCAAGTGTTCCTTCTCCTGATGCAAGTACTCTTGCAGCTTATGGTGGTTGAAATTTCTCTTCTTCCAAAGTGATAATGCTGACATATTCCCTTGGATCCTCATGTGATTTATCATCAATGTTGGGAAATGTATCAATAGGAATTACCTCCGGTTTTCTTCTATCAAACTTATTGATCAGCCATTGAGTAAAATCTGCATAAGCAGACATTCTTGCATGTTTCAAATGGTTGAACCACCAATCCTTTGCTTCACCCTCAAGGTGCAATGCTGCAATATCAATAGTTTCTATTTTTTCTACTTGATGTAGTAGGAAGAATGTATCTAACTTCTTCCTCCATGCCTTACCTATTCTTGTGGATGACCCATCAAATGTAAACAAAAGGAATCTATTATGTCCTTTCCTTATACTTCTACTGAAGGGTCTCTGTTCTTCTTTGATTTGAATAAATTGCTAAAGAGTTAGATTCTCTTTGAAAGCCCTTGATTGAGATTTGTACTCTGCAAGATAATCACTTAGAGTCTCATGATCTAAGCTTCCTTCATCTCCATGCCATTAACCTTCCTCTTTCAAGAAAGTGGAGCTCTATACATTACTGATTTTTCAGTTGCTGATTGGAAGTGCTTGGACCTTCCTCATCTTGAAAATTTCTTGAGGTATCCTTTTGCCTCTCCCTTCTCATTTTTTTAACCTCTTTGGAGAGGTCCTACATAGAACTAAAAATAAATTAGGAAAAAATCACTCCCTTCATCATTAGGGATATCTTCTTCTTTCTACTTTTTCCAGTGTCGTAAGATGTATTTCCCACAAGCTGAGACATAGATCATGCTTTGATACAACTGTAATATCCCTAAATGGAAAAGACAGGAATATAGAACATAAAACTGGAAAATGTAGTGATACATCAACACATAAAATGAGAGAAGATCATATAGCCATAATATTAAGCATTATAGCAACAATTCTATACAATATCTTGAGGACAAAGACACTCAAGCTAGGCAAAACAAGCCTCTAGAGACATAGTACATAAAACATGAAGAAAAACTACTATACAAGAATGTGAGAGGCCAAGACAATGCATTTTTTGTTGGGTTTTACTACTATTGTAAATGTAAACACATGGATCTGTTGACATGGTGCTTAGAAAATGTTGGGATCAAAGATCTAGGCTTTCTAGCACTATTGCAAGACAACCTAGGAAGGGTTTACAGAACTACTCAAAATGAAAAATGCACAAAATGTAGCCCTAGGGATGAATAACACTCTCCAACTAGAACAATGATGGGAGGTGGGTGAAATAAAGTGAAAATGACTAATATCCCTCCTCACAAACTCTCTGGATGAAGGGATAATCCCCTAACTGGAAAGCAGGGTCAAGAACCTGGGTACTTGACCTCCCACCGCACTTGCACTGAAAATATCGTAGTTTCTATAGAGGATTGTGCTGTGGGTGAATGATGTTTCTTGGCCTAATTTTGGATGGTGGAATAAGCTCTAATAACTTCCTTACAAGCCTCCTCGATTAAGGGCTACTCCCTCCACTGGAAAACAAGCTCAGAAATTGGGTCTATCAACCCTCCACTGCTGCTACCCTACAAAACAACACAATCCTGAAGGAAACTGCACTATGGATGGATGATGAAGCTTGGAATGAATTCAGATAGTGGAAATGATGCTCAATGAACCTCTCCTGAGTAGGCACTCGAAGTCCCCCAAGGATGAGGGTGGAATTTCACAATGCAAAACACCGCAGCTAAACAATGTTTGGAATTTTGTAATGTTCCCAAAATTTTTATGAATAAATCAATATTGAAAATGCAAAATTATGTTATTTGTGAGATAAATAAAGGGTTAGAGACCTATTTCATGTGTAAAGAAACAAAGACAGAGGTAAGAAGGGTTTTTACACTAAAATTGTTACCTTTATTATTTTATACAGAGAGTTTACAATACTATATATTCTTTAGTCTTTACAACCTTACTAGGTCAGTCAGGAAATCTGGGAATCTTGCAGCAAAATGAAGCTTGTCATAGTTCACTGGTTTAAATGGTATGTATGGCTTAATTAAGTGCTTCTAGAATGTATTTTTCTTTGCAATGTTACCTGGGGTTCAAAGAGCTGAAGTAGAAAGGTGAATTTTGGTGTCTATTTGTGAGTTGTTTCTAGATGAGAATTTTTGGGATTATACACTTTATTAAGGTGTATAAACTATAAATCTCATCTAAGTGAAACTAATCCCTGATGTGAGGAGCCTATTCAAGAGTGATTCTGTCCTCATAAAATGGAACTTAAATTCTCATCTACGAAAGGAGAGCACGGTACAGATTTGAGATTGAGAACTGGTCTGTGCTTTGCTGTGACTACAGTGTCGGCGAGATTAGACTCTTTCTCGAAGCTTGAGAGAGCAGAACATACCCTTGTGCCTCCTCAAAGAAGAGTGCAAGACGACAAAGTTTGTGTAGAGAACCGCCGTGGATCTGAAAACTTCTTTGAATATCAAGGCTAGCAGCCAGGTTCTTCAAGGTTTTAAGATTAATACACCAGTTTTTGTTTTTTCAAATGTAAATTGTTGACAGTTTAATTTGACAAGTTGAAGTCATTTGATCATTTATTTCATAGATTCCTTGATCACTATGATAGGTATGTTTTACAATTATTTGTTATACTAGTGCTATTTAATATTTTCTTGTTTGTGATTGCAGGTCGGCAAAAGACGACACTTTCTTGTGACGAAAGAATTCATGTTGCGACAAAAGGATTATTGTTGCGACGAGAGGACTCTTGTTGTGACAAAGGACTATTGATGTGATGGAAGCACTACGGCTGCAAATAAGCATTTGGATCTAAGGTAGGATCGACACCTTTATAACATTTATTTGTAAAACGAATATATTTAGAGAAATACAAACTTAGTTGTTCGTTTGTTTCTAGATTTTCTTCTGACACTAGGGAGATTGATCTTGTCTGCAAGAATGATTTATCCGGCCAACAAATTGGAATTTGTTGGTTGGATAAATCGTTCTTGCAGACAAGATCGATCTCCCTAGTGTCAGAAGACAAACTAGCAACAAACGAACAACTAAGTTTGTCTTTCTATAAATATATTCGTTTTACAAATAAATGTTATAATGGTGTCGATCCTACCTTAGATCCAAATGCTTATTTGCAACCGTAGAGCTTCCATCGCATCAATAATACTTCGTCGCAACAAGAGTCCTTTCGTCGCAAAAATAATCCTTCTATCGCAACAAGAGTTCTTTCGTCACAAGAAAGTGTCATCTTTTGCCGACCTGCAATCACAAACAAGCAAATATTAAATAGCACCTGTATAGAAAATAATTGTAAAACATACCTATCATAGTGATCAAGGAATCTATGAAATAAATGATCAAATGACAGCTTATTGAAATAAACAATTGAATGAAAATTTATTGAGAAAGACAAAACTTGATTGTATTAATCTTAAAAATAACAGAAGAACCTTACAACCTTAGCCTTGATGTTCAAAAGTCCTTCCCGGAGTCCGAAGCAGGAGTCTCCTCTACTTTGATAAGTCTTGCACTCTTCCTCCAGGAGCACAAAGAGGTATGTGATCTTTCCTCTCAAAAGCTTAGCAGAAAGAAGTCTAAATCTCAACAACACTTCAACTCAATCACACATAAAGCTTGAACTCCAATTCTCAATCTCCAAAATCTAACCATTTGAGGCTACCCAATGCCTCCTTTTATAGAGCAGATGAGGAGGTTAGGATTCCACCTTTGTAGGGATAGAATCCTCCTTCAAAGGGATATAATCCTAACATCAAGGGATTAGTTCCTTAAGGTGAGGGATACATGCACATTATCAAAGCATACTCATCCCCAAAAATTCTCATCTAGAACCTTCTAGAAATGACCAAAATTCACCTTTTTCACTTTACTTTCTCACTCTATTGAGTTTGGAGGGGGTACGCAGGAATTGCAAAGGAAAACCGCATTCTAGAATGCAGGTAAGCCATGCATTACCTGCGTACCCAAGCCAAGAATGCAGGCAGGCTTCATGTTACATGTGTACCCAAAGTTTCAGAGATTTTTAGGGTTTTTCCTCCTATTTTAGGGCTTTACATGAGGATTAAAGGTTGTAAGACTTGCAGAGGAGGTATGTATGAGTGTTAATGAGCTCATACAGTTAGAAAAATGTCAAGGTGAAAATTTTTAGTGTAACAGATCTCCCCCTAAAGTGCGAAGTCTGGAATAGATGAAGATGAAGTCTGTCATATATGAAGAGTGAAGTAATTTATCATTTCAAGGATCATCTTGTGGACACCCTGGTCGGAACCTATAAAAACATTCAGTGCAATATATATATATATGTAATCATATCATCGCTGAGGTAGGAATTCCCATACTCAGATCAAAAACTAACTAAACTGATTCAAACTGTTTTGATATAGGAATGATTTTGAATACATCAACAATATAGACATATATAGAAATAGTATGGACACATCCATCTGTTTATGAATATTCCACTGTATAAATGATAACAAAATTCCTCGCAGCCTGGATGGTAGAAACTAGATCCAGGGTCTTGATTTCCGCATCTCGAACTAGTACAATTCTATCCATGTGAATGAATGTGTCGAAGTTGAACATGGTAGAAACCACTTTATTACCATTCAATGATGTAAATTGTTAACAAGTGTGAGAGAAACCACCAGTAATGTCAATGGCTCTCAAAGTACTCAGTACAATCCATGAAATGTGAATGAATGAGCTGAAGTCAAACATGTCACAGAATCATTCGATCGAAGGTCAATGATGCAACCTGTTGTCGAAGGCGAGAAACCTGCCATTGAGGCATGCAGATTTCAAGGTACTGACGATTTCTAGATCAACTTCCTAGATAATGAGCTGTCGTCGATACAAAGTGATCCGTCGTAGGCAAGCCCACAAGATGAAATCATAGATCAAGTTTTGAAGAAATATATTGGCAACGACTGACTCAGGGATGGTCAAAATGGAAGACAAATATTTTACAAATGAATGGTTTGTTTGAAATGTCCTCTTGAACACATAACAACACTGCAGATGGTTTGGTGACAATTGACCCGAAGCTAATACCCAGAAACCGGCTGAAGACTTTCAATATGGTTTGATAAACTGTTAGGAAAAGGATTTTCCCAACCCAACTGAACAAAAGTGTCATGTTCAAGAGTGGTTAACAATTTTCCAAAAATCAAAATGTAACAAACAGGTTCGTTTTTCTCTCTTTTCCCCCACTATTTCTGGCAAGTACCTCTTTATTTTTAACAAGCTTGAGGAGGATAACATTTTCTTGTTTATATTCATCCTCTCGTGATGAGTCCAACTTAGTTTAAGATTCAACCTCGTAAGGGAGGATTTGTTCCCCGTTTAAATTGAACAGTCCCTGCATCAAGTAACCTTTAACGAGTCCAGTATAGGAGAAACACGGTGTTTTTCAATTTTAGGGAGTCAGAAGAAAAAACTTAAGAAAAATCCATGGGTGTACTTTTTCGTAAATTTAGTCTCTTGAGCCCGAAAAAGGATAAAATAATGCGGGAGAGAACTCTATTGACTGTAATTAGTCAACGTATACCTTTTTCGTAAATATTCCATTTCAGTCCGTAAAAGGGGTAAACTTATACTGAAGGGACGATCGTTTGTTTACTTTAACGAGTTCGAATAATCAAGTGCTCGGAAATCTTTTCATTTTTAGAGAGCCTGAAAAGGGCTTAAAAGAGAACTCCAAGGTTTCGCTTTTTTCGTAATTTTCAAGAGTCCTAAAAGGTGATAAAAGTATACTCAGTAGTTTCATTTTTCTGTAAATTTAAATGAGTTTGAAAAAGGGACAAAAATGTACTCATGGTTTTCACTTTTTCGTTAAGTTTTAACGAGTTCAAAAAAGGGATAAAAATGTACTCTTGTGGCCAAATTTCAATTTAATTTATGAGCAGGAAAAGACGGAAAGAACTCGACATTTTCATGTGTTTTACAAGAATGAAAGATAGCGAAATAATCTCAGGATTTTCATGAGTTTAACGAGTTTTGAAAATAACCAAAATTGACTCAAGATAGGTTTCATTTTTACAAAAGCTTGAAACAGAGAAAAATTATGCTTCAGAGTGGTTTCATTTTTACACAAGCTTGAAACAAAGAGAAAATTGTGCTTGATGCCCCCTAAGCATAACTGCTAGAGCGCATGCCCCCCCAGATTCATTTCATTCAACTAAATACACTGCTAGTAATTAATAGCTGGATCGAATGAAGGTTCATTTACGAGATCATATGAAAGACCTGACCTAAAACTGTACAAAAATTATGCAAAAAACTGAAATAACTAACCTAAATATACGACTTAACATTTATGAGATCTAGTCAAAGACTCGAATCAATTAGGGGAGGATTTGTTTCATTTTTAACAAGCTTGAAACAGGAAAAGAACAATTCTCATGGCAACATGTTTCATTTTTTAAAGAGGTTGACACAGTAAAAGGAACTTTTCTCTTGTGTTTCATTTTTTAATGAGGTTGACACAATAAAAGAAACTATCCTCATATCTACTCTCTACAATCTACCTATATAACGTACTGATTCATTTTTTAATGAGGTTGAAATAGGAAAACAACTGTCCTCATACCTGATTCATGTTTTAACGAGGTTGACTCAGTAACAGGAACTATCCTCTGACCAGCTGATTCATTTTTTAACGAGGTTGAGACAGGAAAAGAACTTTCCTCATATCTAATTCATTTTTTAATGAGGTTGACTCAGTAATAGGAACTATCCTCAGAAACTACTTATTTCTAATCTATCAATCTACTCTCTACAATCTACCTACTGATTCATTTTTTAATGAGGCTGACACAGGAAAAAAATTGTCCTCATACCTGATTCATTTTTTAACGAGGTTGACTTAGTAACAGGAACTATCCTCTAAAACTAACTGATTCATTTTTTAACGAGGTTGACACAGTAAAAGGAACTATCCTCACATAAATGTTTCATTTTTTAACGAGTTTGACACAGTAAAAGAAACTATCCTCGTACCTGATTCATTTTTTTACGAGGTTGACTCAGTAACAGGAACCATCCTTAGAGACACCTATTTCATTTTTTAACCAGGTTGGCATAGGAAAAGAACTATCCTCGTACCTGCTTGATCATGGCTTCCAACTGGAAGAAACACATGTTAATGGACACACCTTGATCATGGCTTCCAAGAGGTCTTCATCAGATGGAAGAATAGTTCTCTGGAAGGAAAACATGTCAAGGGACTCAAAAGGGATAAGAACATCGTGTTCAAATAATCCCATAGAGTTTTCCATGCCAATTACCAGATCTAAGTCAAAGGAAGACGAGCAACCAGTGAGAGGCTCGCTTACATCGGTAACTGAAAACATGGGACTAGTTGCCACATAATTAACCTGTGGCGGGGTAGATACCACTTAGAATCAGGAACATTTAGGGGTGTCAGATTATTGGTAGTTGAATCAATACTATCAAATGAAAGCTGGTCTACAGTCACAATATTTCCATTATGAGGGAAAGACATCATGCGAAAGAGTGTCGATATGACAACTTTCATTGCATAGACATAGTCTTGCTCAAGGAGTAAATTTAAATCCAAGGGGCCTCGAACTACCATAAGATAAATACAGATAGTTTTACCTTCCAAAGTAATAGAAAACTTAGGAAGGATCCCTAAAGGTTCACTAATGGTTTTGTTAAAAGCTTTCAGATTTTGCATAATAGGCACAAGCTGAGGGGAACCCAAAGCTTTCCAAGCAGTTGAGGATAAAATACTAACAGAAGCACCTTCATCTACCTATGTGCGGTGTATGTCCCTACCACCCAACTTCACAATGATTTGGAAAGGGATGAAGGAAGGAATATGAGGTTTTGTCAGTCTATTCCAATCAAAGGAAAAGACCTCAGTACTTGGAGGGGTTTCTGTAGAAACATGTGAAATGCCCCCTAGCGTAGAAGAATCTGATGTAACAAGAAGAACCTAAGCGGTATGAAGTTCATTTTGTACAAGGAGAGTGGGATCGACCGAATGTGAAATCGAACCGACCACTTGATCAACTAATGGATCATCAAACTGAGTGATATGAGTTTCACTCTCCAATGGAAGAGTGGGATTGACTGTACTTGAAATTAGATCAATCACTGCGTCAGTTGACGGTAGGTTGGGAGAAATTTTATGGTAACCAGTTGGAAATTCTTGTTGTGGAATAGTAAGGTTTTCCAACAATTTTGAGGCTTCATCCATGTGAGGTAAAATGTGAGTTTGATGACTCCCTTTGCATAACTTACAAGGAAACCTAACTTTACCCTTTTTTGTAGGAACCTGACTATCACTGGTTGATGGATCAATGGAAAGTTGATGATATTTTTCTGACCATACTTCCAAGACCTTAGGAATACTAGGACAATTGATAAGGAAGTGGTCACCCTTACAAAGCCTGCAAGGGTATTTGGGTTTATGATGCATGTTGGAGGTTTCCTCAACACAAATAACACTTACAACCACGGTTGGTTGGTTGAATTATTTCTTATCTTTCTTCTTCTTCATCACCTGGTTACTAGCATCAAGGATTTTACCAAGTGAAGAGGAAGAAATGGAGGAAGAAATATTAGGCGAAGAAGGTAAATGGTCAACAGAAGGTTGGTGATGTTGAGATGGTGAACTCTATTGAAGTGAAGCATCCAGTTAAGGTGGAACAATTGGAGTATTCGGGGCCAACGAAGTTGAAAATAACCATATCGGTAAACCTATTGTAAATCCAGGTAATGAAAATGTAGCCATATAAGTAGGACCAACATTTCCAAAACAAGGAAAAGTACTAGGATTCTCGTTAAGAGGGGTTCCTTGGTTGGTAAATTCCGAAATAGTTGCCATTATATTCAACTTCAGTGAATTTTATTAACAATTTAAAACTAAAATTAACAATTCAAAATTCACACCTAACAATTAAAATTCAAAATTCACACCTATGGTCTCTAAAATTAAAAACAAACAAATTAACACACGCTATCAAATCTAGGAGTCAAACCACACACAAAAAATAACTTTCCATACTAAAAACACTAGTTGGTGATGAAATCCAACATCGTAGAATTTAATACAGAAATGGCGATTGGAACAGTTACCCCGAAAACCTACTTAATGAAACAGACTGGCAAAAGTTTCCTCACAAAACCATCTCGTGTGAAGAGAACCCTCCAGAGAGTCCAAGTGAGTCTAGTCGACCTCTGCTCCAGGTACAGTGATATCTTTCCTTCACCATCACCTTAGGAAATAATCTTAATCTTATGGACACTAAGGTTACCAACAGTAACAAATACAACTGAGGGAACAATCTACGATCCGATTCCACGTGCAAGGGAAGAGTAACAAAGCTCAACCCCCTTGAAGGTTCCTCGACATGGTCAATCCGAGGTTTACTGACAAGTGACCCCAGGCTCCTCGACAATGGTTAATCTGAGGTTTACCATTTTTAATGCGCGCAAAATCTTCTATCTTCCCCAACGAAACAGAATTGATTGTCTCAAAGTTTTGGACATGATCTCATGATTGAATTCTTTGAGAGAAGCTTCCCAGATTGTACCAATTACAATTGGATTTATTTCCTACCGCAAGATTTATCTACTTGTTTGTATTTGTTGCTTTGGAAAGTTAACTACAACCTATTCCAAAGCACTAATCATGAGCTATATTGGTGGAAAGAGCCCTAAAAATGTAAAAATTACTAGATGAATTTTAATTAAGCGCTGTGTTATTTAGGTTGTTATTACTCAAAAGGGTAAATGGATATGAAACCAATGGTGTTATGACCCGACCCAAAAATGAATGCAATCAAATATGATAATGTAATATTTTCAATTCGATGAATCCTAACTAAAGTAAGGAGAGAGTTTCCATTCACTTCCAACAATGCAAAAAATTGATCACTAAGAGAAAATATAACAAATTCTCTAATGCACTAATTTCATCAAGTAAAACTAATGCAAATAAATTCCAAAGCAATTTTTATTTTTGTGTTTTTAAAACAAGCATAAAAAAATCTAAACTCAAATCAAAGAAAACTGATCTAAATCTATGATTGATTTTTCAGAATGTAAACTATGTAGTTCTAATCTATGCACAATTCACATGAAAAGTATGCAAATGTAATCTATGCACATTTTTCATTCATATTCTGAAAATGAGAATTCTAATTATGCAAATGTGATCTATGCAAGAGAATTCTCAAACATAAGATGATTCTAATGTAATCTAAGAACCAATCAAGTGAAATTCAAGAAAATCGGGTGAGAGTTCCAAAGATCAAAAAACACTCAAAGGCGATTAACACTCATACACAATTTAGCGAATAAGGGGGAAATTTTTTTTGCAAAAAAAAAAGCAAAAAGATGTAAAATTGTGAAAATACTGAGACAAACCTCCAAGTAATGACCAAAGGAAATCAAATTAAGAATTTCTTAAAAAAGAGACTCAAAATACCCAATTAACGGAGATTGATGAGATGAAAAATTGCTGAAAGAAACTCATAAACAAGAATTTTTTGACAGAAAAATATAGATCTGGGTAGATGCTAAGAATCCTAAATTAAATCTAAACTAAACTGGAAAAAATAAATCTGGAGTTTTTCAAAAAATTTAACAGGGTCCGTAGGCCCCAGAAGTAATAGGTGCGGTCCTGCACTGTTTACTTAAGGAAAGTGCGAAACTGCCCGCACTGTGCAAAAGAACAAAGTGCGGTCCCCAGAAAAGCTCAAGAAAAACTTAAAAGATTTCAAAATTTTCAAAAACAAAGAAAACCTAAGCTACCCAGGCAGATATCCATCAATAAAAAACCAGGAAATTTTTTTCCACAAATCAATATAAAAGAGAACCAAAAACAACAAGTTCTTTCCCCAACAGAGTCACCAATTTGTTGGCCGGATAAATCGTTCTTGCAGACAAGATCGATCTCCCTAGTGTCAGAAGACAATCTAGCAACAAATGAACAACTAAGTTTGTCTTTCTCTAAATATATTCATTTTACAAATAAATTTTATAAAGGTGTGGATCCTACCTTAGATCCAAATGCTTATTTGCAGTCATAGTGCTTCCATCGCATCAATAATCCTTCGTCGCAACAAGAGTCCTTTCGTCGCAACAATAATCCTTCTGTCGCAACAAGATTTCTTTCATCACAAGAAAGTGTCGTCTTTTGCTGACCTGCAATCACAAACAAACAAATATTAAATAGCACCTGTATAACAAATAATTGTAAAACATACCTATCATAGTGATCAAGGAATCTATGAAATAAATGATCAAATGACAGCTTATTGAAATAAACAAACGAATGACAATTTATTGAGAAAAACAAAAATTGATTGTATTAATCTTAAAAATAACAGAAGAACCTTACAACCTTAGCCTTGATGTTCGAAAGGCCTTCCCAGGGTCCGAAGCAGGAGTCTCCTCTACTTTGATAAGTCTTGCACTCTTTCTCCAGGAGCACAAAGAGGTATGTGATCTTTCCTCTCAAAATCTTAGCAGAAAGAAGTCTAAATCTCAATAGCACTTCAACTCAATCACACATAAATCTTGAACTCCAATTCTCAATCTCCAAAATCTAACCATTTTAGGCTACCCAATGCCTCCTTTTATAGAGCAGATGAGGAGGTTAGGATTCCACCTTTGTAGGGATAGAATCCTCCTTCAAAGGGATAGATTCCTCACATCCAGGGATTAGTTCCTTAAGGTGAGGGATACATGCACCTTATCAAAATGTACTCATCCCCAAAAATTCTCATCTAGAACCTTCTAGAATTGACCAAAATTCACCTTTTTCACTTTACTTTCTCGCTCTTTTGAGTTTGGACAGGGTACGCAGGCATTGCAAAGGAAAACTACGTTCTAGAACGCAGGTAATCCATGCATTACCTGTGTACCCAAGCCAGGAACATAGGCAGGCTTCATGTTACATGCGTACCCAAAGTTTCAGAGATTTTTAGGGTTTTTCCTCCTGTTTTAGGGCTTGACATGAGGAGTAAAGGTTGTAAGACTTGCAGAGGAGGTATGTATGAGTGTTAATGAGCTCATACAGTTAGCAAAATGTCAAGGTGACAATTTTTAGTGTAACAAAGGGATCCATGGAGTAGCCATTTTTGCACCTCCTAGTATGAAAGAGGGGGAAAACACATGAGGATGAGGCCATGTTGACCAAGTCAACAGCGCAGAACAAGAGGGTGTAGCTTGCTTGGGAAGAAAGCACAGTTAGATATGGAGGAAGATTTCTTGTGGGAGAAACCCTAATTGGGTGGGGTCCATAGCAGGAGACATCATTTTGCATATAAGGAGGATGAGGCAGCCATAGAGAGAATTATTGAAGATTTGGACTTTGAGTCTATTTGCAATCTCTAGCTGTTCAACTGAGTTGCAGTGCCTTTGGCACGAGGGATTCCTATTTAAGAGTTACTCTCCTCCCTTGAGTAGATCAAGGAGGATTTCTCTTCATTTCTCCATATCCAGGCATTTGGCCATAGCCACTACTTCATCTACAACGCAGTCACTGGGTTGTGTTGCAGGTGTTGCTGTGGAGGAGATTCCACAACCCCATTTCTTGTATCATCTCTCATAGGAAGGAGTTCCTATTATTTGGGAGGATCAGCAAGGAGGGTTTCTAGAGTTGATTTGCATATTTTTGCAGTAGGCCAAGCTTCTCCCACCTTCATCAACACAGTCCCTTCCATAGACTCATTTATCTCAGAATTTGTCTATAGTGGGGGTTTGCTCCATTATTTTGGAGGAAGGGATTTCTAGTGCCAGGATCAACCTTGCACTTAAGGAATCCATTGGAGGAGTTTGTTTCAGTTTGCAGGCCATATTCATTCTCCTCCTTCCATTGTATATTTTGAGTTGTTGCAGCTACCCAACAACTCCGACATTATTTTTGTTACACCATTTTTTGGTCATCTAATCTATTATCATTACATGGACCCAAGTACACCATGTAAGACCAATTTTACCCTAAGTAAAATTTCTTTCACTATGTAAAAGAACTTAATAAAACACATTTATTAGGTTGTTTATGGTCTGAACAGGAAACCCCAAGGGGAAATTTTAAACAAATCTATATTTGTTTGATTTTCCTCATGGAATAATTAATTAAACAATAAATTAATTATTATTCCAGGTCATATTTAACTAAAACAAGGAAATTAATTAGATAAATCCTTATTTATCTTCTTATTTTCTAGGAATAATTATTTAAATCTTATTTAAATAATATTCCCTCTTAAATATGACTAAATCATTTATAAATAATTAAATAAATAATTATTTATTTAATTATCATTCAACCACTTCCTTAAAATGATAAATAAATCATTTATTTATTTATTATTTACAAATAAAGGGATTTGACTCAAGTCAAATACTTTTCCCCTCCAACAAATATAATAAAATATTCCATAAAAGGTGGATCTAGATTTGGTTAATATTATTTTAATCATGCACCAAGATCTAGAATGACCCAATATTTTGTTATAAATAGTAGGGTTTTTCCTACCATTTTTCACCTTTTGTTGCCTCTTAGATCACTCTGGATCTAAATTCTTGGTCTGACTTTGAGCCATTATCATTGTCATAGTTTCCATTATTTTCTTGGTGAGCTCACTTTGATTTTTATGTTTGTCTGGGTTTTCTACACCAACAAGAGAGAGAAATTCTAGATCTGAAGTGCTAAAGACTTTCAAGAACCCATCCCATTGAGCAGAATTGGAAACAGCTTTCTTGTTTTCCTCCCAGGTGCCCTTAATATAAAATTCTTTCAAAAATAGTATTCTTGTCTTGCCTGTTGGATGCATGCAGCAAAACCTTAATTTTACTGCTTAATGTCTTTTTATGCATAGATCTCGATTTTTGCAGCATTTGTCTTGATCAACCAAGTACATATCTGAAGATATTGGCAGCCATATTTGATGTTATGGCTATAATTTATGCATAGCTAAAGTGGTCTTTTTTCGTACACTTCGACAAAAGATTCATACTAACAACTGGTGACTCCACATGGGTTTTTAATTATGACCACTGTCGTTCTTCATATTCCTACATATCCAGCTGCTTCAAACCGTAGGGTTTCTATTCAGCTTTTTTTCCCCTATTTTTATGCTATTTTTCACCTATAAAACCCTCAAACATTAAAATTTCTAACTTCCGTGTGTTTCTAGCCCTATTGCGCAGCTAATAGACATCAGCCGCAACTGAGACGACAAATTTTTCTGAAATCTGCCATCGAGAGACCTAGAACTGTAGGTCGCACTTTTCGGCCCAGAACTTGTGACCTGGACTCGAGGACGCACTTTTCAGCCTCAAAAATATGACCTAGATAGAAAACAGATCAGAACCTATGACCTACAATTTTTTCTGAAAGTTTTATGGGTTTGTCTGAAGCTTCTGTCAGGGTTTTCCAGCCTCCGTCTCCAACCATTTAGACTTGTTCTTATTCTGTTTTACTCAACTAAGTGGGAATATAGCCCCTTAGGGCTTCAATACCCTCCAATTTTTGTGGAAGATTCTTAGTTGTTGCAGGTGTCTAAATCTTCAGAGTTTTAGCCTTTTCTTTTGCAGATCTGATACCTCCTCTTCAGATCCCTTTTAGATCAGCTATTTTTCCATCCAAATCACCTCATATAGTTTTGTTTGGTTTTGCCTTTAGGGTCCCCTTGTTTTCCCTACTGCATTTAGCTTTTTTCCTCCTCTTTTACAACAACCTTGCCTTTGTCTCTTTGATGTTTTCTACACCTCTTTTCAGCAGATTTGTCATTTAGATCCCTGTCCCTCCTGACCTTAGATCTATTGGATCTTTTTTAGTGTGTTTTGACTAGATTTTTTCCCTCTATTAGACTAGTTTTTTAGAGACATGCCTCCTTGGGTTAGATTGATGCATTGTTAGCTGTTAATTTTCTGTTATTTTCAGTATTATACGCTGTTATTTGCAAGTTTATTTTCAATTCCACAACACACTTCTTTTCCTCTCAAAATGTCTGGGTTTAAAAATTAAAATTAACGCATGCCACACACTCACCCTAAGTGAAGAAGAGCCTGGTTAACATCGCCAGGAAAATACTTTAAAACATTGTAAAATCAATTGACACTACACCTCTCTGCCCTTGTTTAAACATTGTAATCACTTGATTCTGCACCTCCCTGCCCTTGTTGGTCGTTCTTCTTCCCTCTGTGTCATTTTTGTGTTTTCATCATTGCGCCCCCAAGGTGTATATCCCAGAGACTTCTTAGCCTTCATCCTCAATTTCCGGTCAGTCGACTTACTCCTTCTCGCTGTCATTGAGTTAGTCCTCCTCCGAGTCTGCACTCTGACTCCTCTTCTGATTCATTGGGTTCTCCTTTTACTTCTCCCCCTGTTACCTTCACTATGTCTGGTCCAGGGCCTAATGCTAGCGGTAATATTGGACCTCCTGCCAGGAACACTACTAGCGGAACCACCACAGGAACTACCTCGACTGCCCCCTTGCTCCCTTACATGGCAAGCCTTAGTCTCCCTGATTTCAATCAGCTAATCAATGACCCTATCTGCCATTACGTTGGTTGCCCTGCTATGCCAACCAAGCTCCCCTCCAACATTCCCAAGTTCGAAGGCCTTACTCGAGAAGATCCCTCCAACCGTATCTGATATTTCCACATGTGGTGTTCATCCAATTCCATTACCAATGATTCCATGTTTCTTAGATTTTTCCAATACACGCTTACAGGCGAAGCTTCTAAGTGGTATATTGATTAGACCACCTCTTCCCACACCACCTTTGTGACCATTTCCCGAGCCTTCTTATCTTATTTCCAACTTCCTCTCCGATATGACATGGGTACTGAACTCTTGACTTCTTTTCGTCAATCATCTGCAACCCACCTTTCTGATCATGTCTAGGAATGGAGGAGAAGAAAGAGCTTCTGTCGAGCTCCTACCTTTGAATACCATGTCTATATGGACTAGTTCCTTAGATCTCTCTTACCCGCCATCGGCAAAGATGTTTCCTCATAGTTTCCTCAAACCGAAGAAGCCACTCTCCAAATAGCCTTAAAATATGACCTGATCTATGCTTAGTCTGGTTATGTTTATACCGTCCTTCCTAACCTCCCCAGACCCAGTGGCGCTAATCCCCTGGTGGCATTCCATTATGCCGACAGTATTGTTGGATCTCTTTCTCATCCGTACGCTCAACCTCCTATGGGCTATGGTCTCCCTCCGGGAGGGGCCAGCACCTCCAACACTTTTCCCCCTCCAGGTAGCATGTATATAGGATACAACATGCCTCATCCTTTTTTCCAACCTCTTGCCTACCTCAATGTTTTCCAACCTCACAATTATCCTTATCCATAGCCTGGTGCTCCAACTCCTCCAGCATTTGCACCTCTGCCTCCCTTGCCTTCTCAACCCCAGCAATAGCAACTACCACCCCCTCTGGATCAAGTATTTTCACAGTAGGGTGTGACTAATCCTCCCTCCTCTGGAAGGAAGAGGAAAGGCAATCAAAACCAATTTTCCCTCGGTAATCGTGGACCTAATCCTCAAGGTATTGAATCTAACGCTACTAACCAACAACAAGGCACTCAGCCCAAGCTGGACAGGCCCATTCATACAAATAAGCCTTGTTCATGTTGCAGTGTTTATGGTCATTACACTCATGATTGTCCCCTTTTACCACAGATGCGACAGATGTGGGAGTCTCAAACCACATTACGCGGACAACATGCCTCCCCTATCGATCCCCCCAATGTGGCCTCTACTAAATTGGTTGTGTTTACCAATCCTTTCCCCTAGCAAGGATTCGTGGCTACGCAACCACCTGATGGACAGGTGACCACGCAACCTTCCCCTTCTGGTTCCTCCAATTACCAGATTCTCATGATGAACTCTGATCAACCTCTAACCGTCGACCTTAACCTTCAAACTCAGTCTCGTCAGTACCCCAAGCCTCCCGCTCCGTCTATCCCTGAGTCACATTATTCAGGCTCTATAGAGCCTCTTTTGACATCCAATGGTCCCTTGCATATCCCTCAACCCAAAGTTGAGGTTCATACCAAGACTCCTAAGGGACCATTGTGCCGAAATTATACTTCTTCTCGAGCTGCTCATTCGTATAGCATAGTAGATGATTTGGCGCAGTCTCATGCTGCCATTTCAACACTAGAACTCCTCCATTCGTGCCCTTCCCAAAAGAAGTCTCTACTATCTGCCATGGGAACTGTAGATCCTGTTGATGACCAATTGATTGTTTTTGATGCCCATCAATCAGAACATCCCCCTCTTCCTGCTTCCGTAGCCTTCCAAATCCCAGTCAAAATCTGGAACGCTCACGTTTCTCGGTGTATCATTGATGAAGGGGCATCCACCTTTGTGATGTTCGCTTTATTTTGGAAACAGATCATATCTCCTAAATTGGACCCTTCCATGATCACCCTTCGCACGTGGGATGGCCATGTCTCCCAACCTATTGGCCTATTCCGTAATTGTCCTATCACTCTTGCAGGCAAGATTGTTTTTGTTGACATTGAATTCATCGATGCCCCTATAGATTAAAACATTCTCCTGGGGTGGAGCTACAATTATGCCATGTCTACTGTCCCATCCACGGTATACTGCAAGATGTCTTTCCCTCATAATGGAAAGATAGTTACCATTGACTAGGTTACATATCATGAGCCAAAATCTCTGACCTCCCCTGAGTCGATCATCTCTTCTATCACCAATAAGAAAACCGTCGATTCTTTGACCAGTGTCTCTCCCAGTGTCTACAAAGACTCCTCTTTGCTTGGAACCTTCCCTGGTCTTCCTCCTCCTCTTGTCTCTAATCCCAGCTCATCGAATTTTTTCATGATGCAATCATCTCAGGCTGCTCTCAAACAACCTTCTTCGGCTAGTCAACAACTGTGCTCTCCGCAACCTGCTCCAAGCCCTTCACCTGCAGTTGGTATCCATGAGCCTTTCTATCCTCCTGGAACGGTTCCTCCATACCTTAAACATCCTGGATTTGACCCGCCTAGCAATTACCCCTCCAATCAGATATCGTTGCTTGCTCCCCCTCCCGGAGTATACTCAGTACCTGTCATGGCTACCCTTTCTCTTCCTAACCTGACCCTGGGAATCCCCATCTAGTATCTCGATCCTCCAGCCACTACCCCGCTCGGTCATCCCAAACCTTATCTTTCCTTGACCATGGTCCAACTGGTCCCCATGATTTCTCCCACTGCTACAATCCCTCAGACACCTCAAGAAAAACCCCCTCCTGTTGCGACAGTATTAGGAAAAGGGGGAAAAGCTCGCAAGAGAACATCAAAGGAAAAGGCCACCCTGACAAACTGTGCTCCTCCTCAGCCTCCAAAGCGTACCACCCGGTGTGCTTTGTGTGACGCTGTCGGTCATGCCACCCATACTTATCCTAAATTGCCTCATCTCAAGCCCATGGTTAATGTCGCGTTCCATGAGTCTATGGTCCCGAAAGCCTCTCCTCCTTCCACGAACCACATACACCTATTATCCATGCACTCGAACCATGTACACCTTGTGGCCATTACATTGATTCCCAATGTCTGGGTATGGGGGCACCCATATTTGCGAGTCCAGGAGAAGTAATTATTCACAACTCTCCTAGTGCATCTGGTCATGTATACTCTAGTACCATCATTATTCCCTATTTAGAAGAACCTCTAGAGTCCCATACCACTTCAGATCACTCTAGGGATGATACCCCTCATCATTCCTTCATCTTACATCAACAACCCAGTCCCTTAGACATAGTTTTTCTAGGAAAGCATCAGTTCATTATCTCCAAATCCTCTCTTGGGATAGTGACACCAGGTATGCCAACCCAGAAACTTAAAGTCCATTTGATTCATATATGCAGTACTAAAAGAGATTGGTAATCCTCCATTTCATTTCTCAAACTTCATAAACATAACAAAAACAAATGGCACACCACATAATTAAAATTTCTTTAGATTCCCCTTTTTCTAAATACCTTTTGGCATGACCGCAACATGCTTGGGGTCACTTATGCCCCTCAACCATAAAAATCCAAGATCTCAACCAAAAATAGCATTGAAACCCCCTTTCTCTGACAGGTCACACTTTTCAGGTCATTTCCTGGGACAGGTCACAGTTTTTTGCCTAGTACCTGCTACCAAGGTTGCAGAATACACCCCAAAAAGTGCAACCCGGCCTGTTCATGAGCTCTATGTACCTAAACTAAAATTTCAATCCATTGAAATGAAAGAGTAGGATTAGGCCTCTTACCTGCAACTAACGGATCTCAATTCCAACGGTCGATTTGTCTGCTATGATCACCACATGATTTAGGGCCTTCTCTCCTCACTACATTCACCATAGCTCCACCTGCAAATGAGTGAATTTGGAGGGAAGATGCCTTATTAAAAGAAAACCCCTGATTTTTCTTTCGCCTGCTGCGGCAAAACCGTAGCTCAGTTTGATGAACCGTTTGTACCGTTGGAAAGCTCTCACCGAGCCCTCAAATGGGTATCTGTTAGTTTTTAGTGACTTGATACTTCACCATGACACATTTTATCCAGGAAGCATCACTTCACCCCTCCTCAAATTCGAATTTCTTCACTTGCAACACTCATACTAGGGTCACCACTTTGCCTCCATACTTGTCCATGCTCGTGTTGATGTTTGTCATGAGTTACCATCTTGTACTCATGTTTTTATGGTCCCCAATTGGACCTTTACTGTGTGGCAGCACCATTGAGTCGCCCTTTTTTAGAGCATCCGAGTTGAGTCATCATCGCATGCATGGAGTCTATCCTGAGTCCCATTGTATCATGTTATATTTCTCCATCCTTCATTGCTTGGTCTCTTTCTCGTGTCGCACATTATGGCCTTCAATCCCATTGTCCCCTATCCCTCATGATATTGTGTCAGTCGCTGCCAGGTCATCCATGCCCTTTATGCTTTAACAAGGGAAATCGTCCATTCGCTACTCAGTACCCCACCATTTCATCATCATCATTGATGTCAGTCTGTCAATCGCTCTACTATTTTCTCTCGTGCCTTAGTTGAGGATCCCTTATTGTCTCACCTATGGTGGACCTCCTTTTGTTGACATCAGCTCATTCATTCCAAAAAACAGGTCTAGAGGGCGGTGTACCTTGGTTCCAGCTTCGACTCTTGTTCGGTGCCTCAGATCAGAAAACGATCTCGAATTTATGCAGGAATGGAACAGAATAAACATATAACCATAAATACGTAGATTTAGTGGAAATAACACTTCATTTCATTAATATCAAAGAACTGAAATTTTCTTACAGACAGAATGGAAATAAAACTATCTAGGGCGTTGGTAGCTATCTCTGACAAGAGATGTGGCGGCTACAGGCCTCTGAACTTAGTTACAATGAGGCTCGAGGGCCTATTTATTATTGAGAAACAATGGATAACTCTAAACATCCAAAAACCTAACCCTAGGAGATGAAGCACCAAAACTATGGGCCCCGTTTGGGTAAATTGGTGTTTCAACTTCCCAGGGACGTAACTTTGGCATACTATCTCCATTTGACGCACATGGTACATCATTAGAAAGATCTATCCGAGGACTACAACTTTCGCCATGAATATCCATTTCGGAACGAAATGATATTTGCTAGAAGCGCGATGCCCAAAAAATGTCGTTTAGGGCCTCAAAACGGCTCCGGAAGTTCAGGGTCCGAAAAACTGCAAAAATTTAGTAAGTTGTGCCGAAACTGAAAAACTGAAAGAGGAAATGGTGGGGCCCCAAGTGGAATAGGCGGGTGGCCACCAATATCCACCTAGATCATTCCTCCCCCCTTAGGAAGCAATGGTCCCCATTGCGTTGAGTTCATCCATGAGATGAGGAAACTGGCCGAACTTGGTCCTTGGTGAATCACTTGCCTTGGTGCAGGAGTTGGGCCGCCTTTGACAACCCGATATAGTTGGATGTCTCCGTTGGCGAGTGCTCTTATTTTCATGTCCCCGCGATACAATCTCGTGGTGGCCTGCTCCATGCGTCCGGGTTTAACTCTGTTGGTGTGAGTTGTTCTGCAATGTCTGAGGTGTCCAGTAGAGGTGGGAAGTAAGGACGAAGGCGATCCACATTGAAGACTGGGTGAAGACCAAGGAATGGTGGAATACTGAACTCGAAGGCATTGTTCCCTAGAGCCTTGGTGATGGTGTACGACCCATATCAGAGCGGGCGAAGCTTGCGGTGGGGTCTAGTGACGCGCTCCTTCTGCAAATGTAGCCATACTTTGTCGCCCACCTGGAAGTTGTGTGGCACCCAGTGTTGATCATGGTGTTTCTTGTACTTGGCATTGGCTCTGTCCAATATATCATGAACCTGTTTGGCGGATGTGTTGAATGCACTCGATGAAGCTACTTTCTTTTTCAACTTCAGACTGGACATGAGCTGAATCAGCCTGAGCAGCTGCAAATGGTATGGCTACATCAATAGGACATATTGGCTGGAATCCCAAGCCCACCTAAAAGGGGCTATGGCTGATTGAACTGTGGAGAGCCTGATTATAACTATGTTGTACATATGGGAGGCTCTCATCCCAAGTGCATGGATGCTTTGAATTGTACATGCGCAGAATGTGTACAAGCATTCTGTTGACGACCTCTGTTTGGCCATCTGTTTGGGGATGGAAAGCTGTGGACTTGGTGAGCTTGGTATCCAACATTGACCAGAGGTTGGAAAAAAATGTGCTGAGGAACCTGCTATCTTGATCTGATATGATAGACTGTGGGATCCTAAAGTGTACCCACACTCGTTCAAAGAAGAGTTTAGTAGTGGCTTCTGCTGTGATATTCTTCTTGCAGGCCGCCATGATGGCCATCTTCGAGAATTTGTCGATGACCACAAAAACACAGTCATTTCCCTGCTTAGTAGAAGGTAGGCCCGACATGTAATCGATGGAGATGGATTCCCAAGGCCGAATAGGGGTAGGTAGCGGAGTATATAGGCCTTGCTTCTTGATGTTCGGTTTGTCAATGGCACAAGAAGTGCAGGATCTAATGTGCTTCTCGACATCCTTTCGAAGGTTCGCCCAATAGAAATAATTCTGTAGGATTGCTACTGGTTTCTCGACCCCGAAATGCTCAGCGACTCGACTATAGTGTGCTTCCCATATCATCTTGGCACGCTCGCTTGAAGGAACACAAAGGTGTCTTAGGTGACATAAAAGTGCATCTTGGAGATGAAAATTTGGAACTTGCATACCCCCCAAGAGTGCCTTGTAAGTGTGGCCGAATTCTGGGTCATTTTCATAGAGAAGCAGCCAATCAGAAGTCTCATGCCCACAAGAGTTGAGCACGGTGGTGAGCACCATGATCGGTGGTCAGCTGAGGCAGTCTGCAACATTATTGGTGCTACCCTTCTTGTACTTGATATTCAAATGAAACTGTTGCAGATATGTGGACCACTTCTGATGGCGATCATTATGAAACTTCCCTTGTGTTTGTATGAACTACAGGGGCCAGTGGTCTATGTGGATGATTGTTTCCTTCCCCAAAATGTAATGCTTCCATTGTCGACAATCTTGCAGAATGGAATACATTTATTTTTCATAAGTGGGATACTTGTGAACTGTGTCAGATAATGTCTCACTGTGATATGCCACTGGATGTCCCTGTTGAGTAAGAACTGCCCCAATAGCATAGTTAGAGGCATCTGTCTCGATCTCAAATGGCTGTTGCAAGTCTGGTAATGTGAGAACTGGGGCAGAACAGAGGTGATTTTTCAATTCTGTGAATGCCTTCTGTTGAGGTTCCAACCAAAAGAATTTTTCTCTCCCTCCTCCCTTGGTGACTTGACTCAAGGGCCAAGTGATATGAGAGAATCCCAACACGAATCTAAGGTAGAAATTAGCAGGACCCAGAAAGCTGTGAATCTCTGTTATAGTGGTTGGGGTTGGCCAATCTCGAATGACTTGGATCTTGGGTAGATCCACATGCACCCCGTTTCGTCAATAATTTATCCCAAATATTCAACCTGGGTCATGCCAAACGTGCACTTCTCCAAATCGGCACACAACTTGTGTTGCCGCAGTGTTTGGAGGACTTGTCGGATGTGGTGAAGGTGCTCTTCCCAAGTCTGGCTGAAGATCAGAATGTCATCCAAGTACACCACTACAAATGAGTTGGTGAATGGCCGTAAGATGTCGTCCATCATCCTCATGAGGGTTGCGGGAGCATTCATCAACCCGAAAGTCATGACCAGCCATTCAAAAAGGCCTTCCTTGGCTTTGAAGGCAGTCTTCCACACATCAGAGGGTTAAATTGGTACCTGGTGATACCCAGACTTCAGGTTGATCTTGCTGAAATATTTTGCACCTTTGAGTTGGTCTAGAAGGTCATCAATCTATTGGATTGGGTACCTATTCCGAACAATGATCTTTTTCAGTGCCTGATAGTCAATACAGAGTCTCCACATCCCATCCTTCTTCTCTACCTACATGATTGGGCTCCCACAGGGTGATGAACTTGGTCTGATGTGACCTTTCTACAACAGCTCCTGAATCTGCCTCTTGATTTCATCATTCTCCAGAACAGAGTGCTGATAGATCGATCCATTAGGTAGAAGCACACCTGGGGTCAGATCAATCGGGTGCTTGACCTGACAGTGCAGAGGAACCCCTATGGGTGAGGTGAATATGTCCCCGTACTCCTCCACAACCTTATCCATTTTTTGTTGTCGTGCAGAGGAGCCCTATATGGAGGTTGTGGCCATAGTCTTCTTCTTTCCCTGGCGGCAGATCATCAGGAAAACAAATTTCTTGGTTTGGGAAATGAGCTTACTGCATTGTTTTTCAGTAACCAAAGAGATAGCGGTAGGAGGTGGTACCTCTGGTATCTTGTACAACTTATTTCCCAAAGTAACAATAACAGCACGAGGTTGAGACTCATACACAGCATGACGTTTCCACAAGTATGGTTGTCCTAATAATACATCAGAAACATCAATAGGAGCAACGTCACATAATACCTCATCTGTGAAGGGATTGATGCTATAGGGCCTATTTATTATTGAGAAATAATGGAGAACTCTAAACATCCAAAAACCTAACCCTAGGAGATGAAGCGCCAAAACTATGGGCCCCATTTGGGTAAATTAGTGTTTCAACTTCCCAGGGATGTAACTTTGGCATACTATCTCCGTTTCACGCACATGGTACATCATTAGAAATATCTATCTGAGCACTAAAAATTTCACCATGAATATCCATTCTAAAATAGAATGATATTCACTAGAAGCATGATGCCCAAAAAATGTCGTTTAGGGCTTCAAAACGGCTTTGGAAGTTCAGGACACGAAAAACTGCTAAAAATAGTAAGTTGTGCCAAAACTGAAAAACTAAAAGAGGCAATGGTGGGGCCCCAAGTGGAATAGGAAGGTGGCCACCAATATCCACCTGGATCATAAAGGGACTCCTTATTTCCCTTTGACTTGATTGTTTCTCAGCTCTAGCTCCTTTCAACATGATCAAAATCCGTATACTTGATGGTCCAGTGATGCAGCAGCTGTTCTCCGTGATTCTCGGGTGTGTGTGAGATGTCTCAACCCTCATGAGGGGTGGCCCTACAGGTAGCCCCCCACATGCCCAGATGACCTCTTCATCGCAGCCTTTGATGCAACTCCATAAATTTTATTATGTTAGCCTTAGCCACATGCAGCACCTCTTTGATTTGCATGTATCAGTCATATATTACGAGCCCTTGCCCATTGATAGGGGGAATTTTGGTTTTATTTGTATCTCATGTACTGAGATATTATTGTATAAGTCCTGGCTATTATCCTAGGCACAACATGTATGTGGGATTCATCATTTATCTGGCTCATGTTTATGCCAGAATGTACTTTAAGTTTGGTCCCTTGTTTACGAACACACTATTCTTTCGTACTTTGTCTCAGCGGACATAGGTATACCTCCCCCGCCGCCTTTAGCATAAGTAACCTCTCATAAAAATATACTTGTAGCTCCTGTAATTCTCATCACCTCAGGGTCTAGTTCTTCAGCACATTAGGTTACCTTACATTTTTCTCTCTGACTTCCCTTCTCTGACTTCCCTTTTGATGTCTAGTGATTGAGTTCTTACAATGTACTTCGGTCACACGATTTGCTCCTTACACTTGCATGCTGGGGGGCCATCTGTTACACCATTTTTTGGTCATCTAACCTATTATCATTAGATGGACCCAAGTACACCATGTAAGGCCAATTTTACCCTAAGTAAAATTTCTTTCACTATGTAAAATAACTTAATAAAACACATTTATTAGGTTGTTTATGGCCTAAATAGGAAACCCCAAGGGGAAATTTAAAAAAAAACTATATTTGTTTGATTTTCCTCATGGAATGTTAATTAGACAATAAATTGATTATTATTCCAGGTCATATTTAACCCAAAACAAGGAAATTAATTAGATAAATCCTTATTTATGTTCTTATTTTCTAGGAATAATTATTTAAATCTTATTTAAATAATATTCCTTGTTAAATATGACTAAATCATTTATAAATAATTAAATAAATCATTATTTATTTAATTATCATTCAACCACTTCCTTAAAATGATAAATAAATCATTTATTTATTTATTATTTACAAATAAAGGGATTTGACCCAAGTCAAATGCCTTTTTCCTCCAACAAATATAATAAAATATTCCATAAAAGGTGGATCTAGATTTGGTTAATATTATTTTAATCATGCACCAAGATCTAGAATGACCCAATATTTTGTTATAAATAGGAGGGTTTTTCCTACCATTCTTCACCTTTTGTTTCCTCTTAGATCACTCTAGATCTAAACTCTTGGTATGACTTTGAGCCATTATCATTGTCATATTTTCCATTATTTGTTTGGTGAGCTCCCTTTGAGTTCTATGTTTTTCTGGGTTTTCTACACCAACAAGAGAGAGAAATTCTAGATATGAAGTTTTGAGGACTTTCAAGAACCCATCCCATTGAGGAGAATTGGAAACACCTTTCTTGTTTTCCTCCCAGGTGCCCTTAATATAAAATCCTTTCAAAAATATTATTCTTGTCTTGTCTATTGGATGCATGGAGAAAAACCTTACTTTTATTGCTTAATGTCTTTTTATGCATAGATCTGGATTTTTGTAGCATTTATCTTGATCAACTAACTGCAGATCTGAAGATATTGGTAGCCATATTTGATGTTAGGGTTATAAGTTATGAGTAGCTAAAGTGGTATTTTTTCGTAGACTTCGACAAAAGATTCATACTAGCAATTGTATTTCCATATTTTGTACATATATTATAGCCAATCCTTTAGAGGAATGTTGTAGTATTGTTTTCAGGGGTTGAGAACTTGCTCCCCCTCATTTCTTGAGCTATTATTGTAATATAATTTCATTGTCATTTTACATGTTGCATTTTATCCATTTGACTACGTAGTCATAGCTAGAGTTCACATTTGTATCAGTATTTATCTCATGATTCTTGTACTTTTGCCCTGAGGAGTGGTATTGCTCATCTTGAGCATCATTCCCCTCAAGATTTTGTATACATTTGCAGCTGCTATTATTCTAATAAGATGGCTATGAGCTCTCCGACATTTTTTGAAGTTTAAGAAAGTTACTCTTCATGATTATGTTTTGCATATTGTTGTAGCTCATCCCTTTGAGCAAGACCTTCTGAGGAAGAAGTATTTACAGAGCTATAGGCAGAGTCTGATAAAAGGCCAGATAGCCTCTGGTTCTCATCCTCTCTTTATAGGTGACATAACTGGTAAAACCCCTCTCATTCCATATCTAACATAACCTTGTTCATATTTGCAACAAAGGAGTTCTTCAACGGTGAAAGAACTGTTGATTTCCATTTCAGAACATTACAGTGGTATCAGAGCATCTTTCTTGGCTCAGCTTGTGGCCTTCAAGCCCAAGAAATAATAAATCAAGATGATGAAGAGAATGAGCTTGTTCTCATCAGTATTTAGATCTAGAAAGAACCTCTCCAGGGAGGTTGAGGAGAAAGAAGAAAGAGAGGAGGAAGGACCTTGCACTTCCTATTCTCATCAAGAAGGAGACAAAATTTTGAGCAGGAAGAAGACTCCATTTTTTGATGGAGAAAAAGGGGATAAGCTTACAGTGCTTCTTCCTAAATATGCACAGAGCATTCATGGATATCTCAAGGTGATTAGGAGGGAAACAGATGGAGAATCCCCAAGATGCTTTGATCCTAAAGCAAACTTTAGATTTTCACATAGTGGATGTGAGCATTCAGCCACACACTACGAGGGTCAGCACAGTCATAGTTCCAACAATCCCATAAAGGAGGTGGAAGAAGAAGAAGGGGTGACCAAGGAGAAAAGGGAGCATGGTAGATCCTATCTATCACATTTTGATGGTTCACTTGCCGGTTTAGCCAAAGCTTGGGTGGAGGAATTAGACACTTTTTTTGCAGCAGCATCAAATTCTAGAAAGTCAAGCTACCAGAGTTGCAGCGTTGCATATGAAAGGTAAGGCCTATGCTTGGTGGATCTTTGAATCCTTTTCCTTGAAGAATAATGACATTACATCTTATGCAAATTTTGCTAAGGCATTAGTGAAGAGATGTGATGGGATAATTCATGAGACACACATGATGGGTTTGCAGAAATAAAACCAAACAAAACCCTTTCATGAAAATGTTAGAAAATTAAATATTACAGAGAAATGAAACACATAAAATATGTGGAAAATACAAGCACACAAAACACATAAAAAACTAGAGAGACACATATATACGTGGTTCATCCAGTTTGGGCTACGTCTACCCCGAATAGCCAGTCCTTCCATTCTATTATCCAGCAAAAAAATGAAGAGACAAAACCTACAGCAGATCCGTTGTAATATCCTCTATTCTCTCTCATAGTCTCCCTATCTGTTTCCATCTTAGATAATACACACATACATTACACGGCCGCAATACAATACCCTCATAAAAGTGAGGGGTTTCCTTCTAGGGAAAAAAACCCTAAACTAAACATAAATTCTACCGTCAGATCATCTGCCAAATGAATGGCCCAGATTGACTAGAAATTACTATACTTTTACCAGGAAATTTTACATATATTTTTGGCTTTGGGGGCACTGTCCCCGAAACCCCCGCCGGGGGACCGCTGGCCCCCAGACCCCCCAGCCAGGGGGGTTGGCCCCCAGGGACCTCACGAGGGGGACAAGTCCCCCCTGCACCCCCCCCCCCCCGCCGCGTGCAAGGGTATAAAATTTTCCTGGGGTATACATCTAGCTAAAACAAGGATCTCTGAATCAGGAAGAAAATCAGGCTCCACACCCAACAATCTCCCACTTGGAGACTGATTGTAGCAACTCCACCGCTACTTCATTTGCTAGAAAATGACTCCTCTTTGGACCTGGCTGTTGCTCATATTCATCATCATCCTTTAATACCAATTGAAACTGAGCACATTTTCAGTTTCTCCCTGGTTACAACTTTTGTTAGCATATCTACAAGATTCTGGCTAGTGTGTATCTTTTCTAGCTTCAACTCTCCATCTTCCAATACTAATCGTATGAAATGTTACTTGAGATGTATGTGTTTAGTCCTGGAATGAAATGTTGAGTTATTTGCAAGATGAATGGCACTTTGGCTATCACTATATAACGTTCCCATATCATGCTTCTTACCCAATTCACCCATAAGCCTTTGTAACCAAATAATTTCTTTACTAGCCTCTGTAGCAGCAACATACTCTGCTTCTGTTGTTGAAAGTGCAACAACACTTTGGATTTTTGAAACCCCACTGACAGCTGTTCCACCTACAGTAAATACATATCATGTAGTGCTCCTCCTATTATCTCTGTCACCTACCATATCTGCATCAACATATCCCTGTAAAGAAATTTTTGAACCACCAAAGCATAATGCTTGATTTGTGGTACCTCTCAAATATCTGAGAATCCATTTTACTGCCATCCAATGTTCCTTTCTTGGATTATTCATGTACTTTCTTAGAACTCCCACTGCATGTGAAATATCAGGCCTTGTGCAGACCATTGCATACATTAAGCTTCCAACTGCTGATGCATATGGAACTTTAGACATATAATCCATGTCTTCTTGGGTCTTTGGGCACATCTCCTTACTAAGTTTGAAATGGCTAGCAAAAGATGTACTAACAGGTTTTGCATTGTGCATATTAAATCTTTTCAACACCTTTTCTATGTACTCATTCTGAGACAATGTTAATTTTCGATTTTTTCTGTCTCCAGTTATCCTCATGCCAAGGATTTGTTTTGTAGCTCCCAAATCCTTCATTGCAAATGAATTTGCCAATTTTCTTTTGAGCATATTTATTTCCTGCATGTTAGATCCTGCAACAAGCATGTCATCTACATACAATAACAATATAAATTAGCTGCCATAATTTTTCCTTTTTAGATAAACACAATGATCAAAGTGACATCTAGTATAACCTTGTTCAGACATAAACTTGTCAAATTTTAGATACCAGTACCTTGGAGCCTATTTTAAGCCATACAAGTTCTTCTTTAACCTACACACCAATTTTTCTTTCCCTTTGACCTCATATCCTTCTGGTTGATGCATGTATATCTCTTCCTCCAAATCTCCATGGAGAAATGTTGTATTTACATCTAACTGTTCAAGATGTAAATCTTCCGCTACTACAAGACTTAAGATAGTTCTGATTGAAGTCATCTTAACAATAGGAGAAAATATTTCATCAAAATCAATACCTTTCTTCTGTGCAAACCCCTTCACCACAAGTCTAGCTTTGTACCTCTGTTTTCCTCCATCTTCTTCCTTCAGCCTATAAACCCATTTATTCTGCAATGTAGTTTTACCTGCAGGCAACCTGACTAAGTCCCAAGTATAGTTATGCATTAAGGATCCCATCTCTTCTTCCATGGCTAGCTCCCACTTCTTCCTTCTTTCAACTTGCATTGCTTCTTCATAACATTTGGGTTCACTAGAATCAGTCAATAATAAATAATATAATGAAGGAGAGTATCGTTCAGGGGGTCTACTTATCCTGGTAGATCTTCTAACACCACTTTTAGGTGTTTGAGGTGCCTGTTGCTGTTGTGGTGGTTGCTACTGCTGTGGTTGTTGATTATTATCATTTTCAGGCACCTTTACTTTTTCAGTTATCTCATCAAGAACCGCATATTCCTTTCTTTCTTTTTCCTATTTCTTTTCCTGCAACTGATTTTTATACAATACATTTTCATTGAATATTACATCTTTGCTCCTAATGATTTTGTGATTTTCATAATCATATAAGCGATAACCAAAATCATTAGCACCATATCCAATAAAGGTACATTTCTTTGATTTTGCCTCAAGATTTGTTCTATTTTCTTTATTAATATGGACAAAGGCCTCACAACCAAATGGCTTTAAAAGAGTAGTTTACCTTTTTACCTGTCCATGCTTCCTCTGGAATACCACCATCTAAGGAACTTGAAGGCCCTCTGTTTATTAGATAAACAACAGTATCTACAGTATCTTCCCAAAATTGTAAAGGAAATCCTGCATGAAATCTCATGCACCTTGCACACTCCATGATTGTTCTGTTCATCCTTTCTAACACACCATTTTATTGTGGTGTTCCTGGAACTGTCTTCTCTCTACGAATTCCATGCTATGAATAGTACCTATCAAACTCTTTGCTGCAATATTCACCTCCATTGTCTAATCTGAGACACTTTAACTTCTTTCCTGTCTCAATCTCAACCAAAGCTTTCCATTTCTTGAAAGTATCAAATACATTAGATTTATTTTGAATACAATAAATCCTAATTTTTCTAGTTGCATCATCAATAAACGTAACATAATAGCGAGAGCCACCAAGAGATGATACCTGAGCAGGTCCCCATACATCTGTATGAAAAAGCTCCATTTTTCACTCTTCTTTTCTTTCCCAACTCTGAGAAATATGACTCTCTTTTGTTTTCCATAAATTCAATTCTCACAGAAATCCAAATCAACATTCTTCAAACCTGGCAACAAATTTCTTGAGTGAAGAATATTCATCCCCTTCTCACTCATATGTCCAAGCCTATAATGCCATAATGCTACATCTACTCCTTTGGAATTTAAAGCATTAACAGAGTTAGAAATACCATTGCATAAATACAATGTACTAACCTTTTCTCCTTTTGCTATTACCAGGGCTCCTTTGGTGACCTTCCAAGCTCTATCTGTGAAAGTTGTCACACAACCTTCACCTCCTAACTGCCTTGTTGAAATCGGATTTTTCTTTAGATCTGGAACATGCCTTACCTCCTTTAATAGCCATTGGTTTCCATTCTACTGTTTTACAAGAACCTTACCCATTCCAAAAAATTTACAGGGTTTATCGTCACCCAAAAAAACTTGTCCAAAATCTCCTTGAACATAGTCATGAAAATATTTCTTATAAGGTGTGGCATGGAATGAAGCCCCTGAATCTACAACCCAAGAATCAGTAACATTTTCGCAAGAAAGAATCAAAGCATCTTGTAACACATCACCTGTCACATTTGCTTCATGATTATTTTATTTTTGTGTGTCTCCTTCTTTTCCCTTCCAAGATCTACAGTCTTTCTCTAGGTGTCCTCTCTTTCCGCATTTCCAGCACACTATCCCCGATCTGGACTTGGATCTGCCTTTCCTTGATTTACTGCGATATCCCAAGCTCTTTCTTCTTTCCATTATTCTTCCCCTAGACTCTGCACTCAAAGCATTACCCGATGTCTCATCGGAGCTTTTCTGTCACATTTCCTCACTAAGGATAGCACCAAAAAAATCATCAAACTTTAAAGTACTAGATCTAGAGACAGAGTTACTAATGGCCATTACTATACCATTCCAACTCTCTGGAAATGAGCAAAATAATAACAAAGCTTTAACTTCATCATCAAATTTTACCGCTACAAAACTTAACTGACTGGTAACTATATTAAAATCATTCAAATGGTCTGCAATAGATCCACCTTCCGACATCTTCATATTAAATAGTTGTTTAATAAGAAATACCTTGTTTGAGGCCGAGGGTTTTTCATATAGTTTTGCCAACGTCTACATCAAACCCTATGTTGTTGTTTCCTTTGAAATATTGAAGGCAAATGACGCCACAAGGCACAATCGTACTGTTTCGAGTGCCTTTCTATCGAGAATGTTCCATTCCACGTCTGTCATGGCCACCGGCTTCTTTGCTTTTCTACTCAATGGTAGGTATAGATCTTTTTGATATAGATAATCTTCCATCTGCATCTTCCATAGCGGGAAGTTTTGGCCGTTAAATTTCTTGACCCTAAACTTAGCATCTTCCACCATTTCTCCTACTCGAACCAAGAACCCTTCTTTCCTGCGAGTTTATCGGCCATATATACCTTCGGCTCTGATACTAGTTGTTAGAAAATTAAATATTATAGAGCAATGCAACACATAAAATATGCAGAAAATACAAGCACACAAAACACATAAAAAACCAGAGAGACACAGATATACGTGGTTCACCCAGTTTGGGCTATGTCCACCCTGAACAGCCAATCCTTCCTTTCTATTATCTAGCAAAAAAATGAAGAGACAAAACCTAAAATAGATCCACTGTAATATCCTCTATTCTCTCTCACAGTCTCCATATCTGTTTCCCGCTCAGAGATACACACATACATTACAGGTCGCAATACAATACCCTCATAAAAGCGAGGGGTTTCCTTCTAGGGAAAAAAACCCTAAACTAAACATAACTTCTACCGTCAGATCATCTGCCTAATGAACAACCCAGATTGACTAGAAATTACTATACTTTTACAAGGCAATTTTACATCTATTTTTGGCTTCGGGGGCACTGCCCCCGAAACCCCCGCAGGGGGACCGCTAGCCCCCAGACCCCCCAGCCGGGGGGGTGGCCCCCCCGGGACCCCGCGGGGGGTACAAGTCCCCCTCGCACCCCCCCGCGTGCAAGGGTGTACAATTTTCCTACGGTATACATCCAGCTAAAACAAGAATCTCTGAATCAGGAAGAAAATCAGGGTCCACACCCAACAGAAAACGCAATGCCTCTTTAGAAAATAGTGGAGGATGCAAAAAATCTGAACCAAAACTTGCTGGAGAAGGAACTTTCATCTCACATATTGGAGAAACAAAGCAGGGGGGTCTCTTTGTTTAAATAGGATCCAATTGTTGGAAGGCTTCCCATTCATGTGGAGAAGGTTGGTGGCAGCAGCGCTGTCATTTCTAGAGCATATCTAGAATCTCAGGTAGAGAGAAGAGGAGCTCATGCTCCAAAGAGAGGGACCCTTGCAACTTTGCAGGAAGATCCCCAAGATCTCATGTGTGGAGGTCAAGGCACAATTCATGTACCATTATTGGAGAGGTGTGAAACCATGGAGTCACAAGGAGGAGATGGGGAGAAGAACCAACAGCATGAGTTGAGGAGTACTCACCCATATCCATTTTTGGAGGTTATTGCACCAAGGAGGGAGGCTGGATTGCGCAGTCAAGGCATGGACATAAGTGTTTATCCATATGTTCAGTATTCTCTTGATGGAGATGTCTCACCACATGGAGGCATTTCACCCAGGGGGCCACTAGTTCAGCAAAGGAGGATGGTTTCTTCACACTTGGAGGCACCACTCATTGATTCTATAGAGGTGGGAACCTTGGGAGAGCTTGAGACAACAATGGGATTTTTGGATGGATTCTTGAAGGAGGGATACATTTCCTCAACCACATCTACACCTACTCTCACTGCAGATTCTGTGTTGTGGTCGAAGCAGCCTAGGAAGGATAACAACCTTCCAATTTTTGACTCAGGCATAGGAGATGTCAAGGAAGAGGACAACCATATGACAGGTGTTCTTCATGAGGAACTACCAACGCTGTCATTATGGAGGATAGATATGCATTGGAACTCCTGGCTATTGGTGGGATATTCCAATGATTCTTTAACCTGCAGGACATCTCATGATCAACATAAGAGGAGATGCACTAGCCATAGGTAGATGGGGGAATCAGCTCAGCCACCCATTTTTCCTTTATGGATGAGAGGATATTCATATATGAGTCCCTCAATTGATATGAGCAGAAAACATGGTAAGGGTGTACATTGTTTTTCACATGATCATTTTTATGATATATGTATGCATCCCTTAACCATACACATGCAGGAGAATGCTCCAAGAAGGAGCATACATTTTGCTATACCTCATGGTTTAGTGGGGGCCATAAGCATGGCTAATGGCCATTATCTTGGAGGACTTGGGGAGGATAGAGATCATGGAGGACATGCTCAATTTTCAGCAGGTATCATTTACCTTCCCCAAGCTTGTGAGGAGATTGATGCAACACACCGGTGGTTGAGCAGCCACAATTTTTATCAGTCTCTATGGTAGTGGAGCACTAAGCTGCACTGGTTGCACTTGAGGGACCATTGTCCTTCTAATTTGTTACACATGGCAGCAAGCATGACGCTCCTATTTTCTCCCTGTGATTCTATTGTTCATGCCTTCATGAGGAGCAAGGTTGAGGAGGAGACACATAGGATGGATGTGTCCACTGAGGGAGGAGCCCCTCACATCTTTCGCATTGCATGTTATGATGGGAACATGAGAAATGGTATGGCCACTACAGCAGCAGCAGTGTTCTATTATGGGGTGAGCCATATGATGGGTATGAGATCATATGAGGATGATTCCCAACTCATCACATATGGAGATGCTTGGGCCAACATGTCTTGCAGCGTTGGGGGAGGGACCTTGGGAGGTCCAACCTTCTTCTTGCCACTTGATGGCAACCTTATTGCAGCCCAGGATCAGCAGACACTCTACACTTATCTTAAGTGGAGAGATGGACAGCGTGGGGTAGACTATATGGTCTACCATGTGTAGATTTTCAGCCCACCTTCTTTGCCGGAGCCAAAGGTGGATGAAAGTTTTCCTGAGTTATGTAGTTGGGAGGTGACTCAATTTGCATGGAACATAGCTTGGGGATGGATGGACCATATGGGGCAGACAATTCCCATTAGATTTCAGACTCCATTCCTCAAGGAGGGACCTCTAGACACCACTTTCTATCCTCTTGACCATTGTACCTTACATGATGATGGTTTGACAGCTACTTGCGTGCTAAGGAGGAGCATTGTGGAGTATTGGATCGACGAGATAACATCATTGCACTTGAAGGAGATCATAATACAGGGATGCTACAGGCAGAGGAGAAGAAGACATAGTCTATCCTTTCACTTGCTTGAGGGAAAGCAATATTTGGGAGGGGAGGAGTGTAATGTTCTAACATTTTTATGAATAAATTGGAACATTAATTTTTTCTCATATTATCTAGGAGATAAATAAAGTGGGCTAGGAGACCCGTTTGCATAAATAAAATTCCACATGAGGTGAGAAGGGATTCATGGAGTAGCCATTTTAGCACCTCCTAGTATGAAAGAGGGGGCAAACACATGAGGATGAGGCCATGTTGACCAAGTCAACAACATAGCCCAAGAGGGTGTAGCTTGCTTAGGAATACAACGTAGTTAGAGAGGGAGGAAGATTCCTTGTGGGAGAAACCCTAATTGGGTGGGGTCCATGGCATGGAGACATAATTTTTCATATAAGGAGGATGAGGTAGCCATAGAGAGCATTATTGAATATTTTGACTTTGAGTCTATTTGCAGTCTCCAGCTATTCAGCTGAGTTGCAGTGCCTTTGGCACGAGGGATTCCTGTTTAGGAGTTCCTCTCCTCCCTTGAGTAGCTAAAGGAGGATTTCTCTTGATTTATCCATATCCAGGCATTTTTCCATAGCCACTACTTCATCTATAGCTGATTTTCATATTTTAGCAGTAGGCCAAGCTTCTCCCACCTTCATCAGCGTAGTCCCTTCCATAGACTGTGTTATCTCAGAATTCTTCTGCAGTGGGGGTTTGCTCCATCATTTTGGACGACGAGATTTCTAGTGCCAGGATCAGCCTTGCACTTAACGAATCCATTGGAGGAGGTTGTTTTAGTTTGTAGGCCATATTCATTCTCCTCCTTCCATTGTATATTCTGAGTTGCTGTAGCTACCCAGCAATTCTGACATTATTGTATTTCCATATTTTGTACATATATTATAGCCAATCCTTTAGATGATTTTTGTAGTGTTGTTTTCAGGGGTTGAGAGCTTTATCCCCCTCATTTATTGAGCTATTATTGCAATATCATTTCATTATCATTTTACATGTTTCAGTGTCTCCATTTGACTGTGCAGTCATAGCTAGAGTTCACATGTGTAGCAGTGTTTATCTCATGATTCTTGTACTTTTTCCCTGAGGATTGGAATTGTTCATATTGAGCATCATTCCCCTTAATATTTTGTATACATTTGCAGCTACTATTATTCTAATAATATTGCTATTAGCTCTCCGGAATTTTTTGAAGTTTAAGCAAGTTACTCTTCATGCTTATGTTTTGCATATTGTTGTAGCTCATCCCTTTGAGCAAGACCTTCTGAGGAAGAAGTATTTACATAGCTATAGGCAGAGTCTGAGAAAAGGCCAGATAGCCTCCGATTCTCATCCTCTCTTTCGAGGTGACATAACTAGTAAAAGCCCTCTAAGTCCATCTCTGACATAGCCTTTTTCATATTTCTGACAAATGAGTTCTTCAATGGTGAAATAGTTATTGATTTCCATTTCGGAACATTACAGACTTAGCTAAACATCTGAAGCATGCAAAAATTCATAAAATACCAATACAATATCAATATTATGAATTCTCTCCATGGCTGCCATCCTTTTCCTTATATGCTTGGTGAGGTTCCTCACCCTGGGTCCCACTCATTAAAGAATCTACTCTCATGCATACACTCCTCCTCTATGACTACACTGTCCTCCATTAACTCTTCACAACCTCCATAACAATACTGTTGAGTTGGTCAACTTTGACCTTGTCCACATGATTTAGCACCTGTTCACACCTCAAAGTGCTTTATACGGCTGATACAATCACTATAAAATTTGGCGCAATTTCCGACGGCCAAATCATCATTATTCCAACACACAGTCGTCACAAGAGCGACAGTTCGAGGACGGAAAAAAAGTGGTTTGTCATGCGGTCGCAATTTCGACGCATTTACAAAGTGTCGCACTACCGACACTTTTCCATCGCTTCCAAACACGCGTCGCTCTTCCAATGTTTCCCAAACTGATGTTTGTAAAGCGTCACCATTTTGACGAAATTTGGTCCGATGTTTTTAACGTCGCTCTTCCGACGTTTGTAAAGTGTCGCCATTCCGAAAAAATGTCGTCTGACGTTTTGAACATCACTCTTCTGACGTGTCTAAACTATCACATTTCTGACGCTGTAAAAAAGTGTCAGAAGATCGATGTATTGCAAAAGTGTCGCAAGATAGACGCTTTCCAGAAGTGTCGCAATATCGACGCTAGGAAGAACTATCGTAATTCCGACGAAATGTGGTCCGAAATTTTGAACGTCGCCATTCCGACGTCTTTGTGCTATCGCTCTTCCGACGTTTCTAGAGCTGTGACAATATCGACAGACGTCTTAAGACCAACGAAAATGGAAATCGTTCAAAACGTCAGAAGAGCGACGCTTACAAGGTGTCGGTATACCGACGACGGTTTCAATTTAAAAAAAAAAATGAAACTTTAAAGCAGGACAGTAAATCTTCAATGTTTGTTATCACAATAAGAAATCAATGATCAGTGATCACGTCAAATTTTCCTCGTAGCGTGACGGGTCTAATAAATTTTATTGTAAAGGTTGCTGGCCAGTGACAACTGCAGCATTGAAGGAAATGCATTAAAGAAAATTAATGAGGCTGCGAACTCCAAGCCAACTGGCAACAACCCTGATAATTTTCCTTACCAACATCCAAGTTGTGACTCGGGCTTCAGACTCCAAAGCTAAGAATTTTATTTTCATCGTGTTGGAGAAGAGAACTGAAACTTGCAACAAAAGATCAATTCCTCAGTCTCACTGCTCAGGACTCGGAGTCATTCCTTGCTAACACGGTATGTGGAAATTTTTATAAGATAACTTTCTTCACCCTCGTTTTTACTAAATTTATTCTTTTGAAAAGGGCCTGGTTCCATTTCAGAAATTTTCAACTTTCGACTTCTAGAATTTGTACATATGATTTTTGGACTGAGGTTTTGTTATTAATGAGAAGATAGTGTCTTGGTTCTATCTGTATAAAATAATTGCCTCTTTTTTTTCTTCATGTTCAGGGTTTTTGATTTTATCAAACCCTATCTCTCTTTTAAGCATTCCTGCAAATTAATATATTCTAGGAATGTACACAATTCCAGGCTTCATGTACAACATATTGTATCAACTATATTTTAACAAGTGAGCTACATGCCCATATAGTGCTACATATTACAGGGCTTCATTTGGAGAATAAATGATAAGCCTGGGAGCACTAAATCCAAGTAATTTCCCTCATCCCTTAAAAGAAGTCTCTAAATATAACTAGAAATTTCAAATAGTTAGTAAAGGAAAAGTACAAAGATATAATAGATATGTGTTGAGCCAAAAACCTGTGCATTCACAACAAAACTAGGATGGATAAAACTTAAAAACAATTATGGACTTTGACAAAAAATAATCTTATGCATACAAAATGAAAGAAGCATCGGCATGCTACTATGTTTACAAATTTAAGGACAGAAAGAGTGAGTCTCAGGTCAACACAGTTTCATGTGGAGACCCTAGATCGTTGTACCCACAATATCTAGTGACTTAAAAAATGATTGCCAAAACAATGCCTTTGCTATGCATGTAAGAACACCACCTGTATAATGAGGGAGATGTAATATTTTCCGAGAAGAAAATTTATACAGAGTGGTCCAATATTGTGTATTTATGGAAGATACAACTGATTTTGGCATGAAACATGTATCCAAGATTTCAATGTGGCCTTATTTTAGAGCCCATTGATGATTTACTATGAAACCTAAACTTTCAAAACAAACACATTGAAATGAAAGGATCTCCATCACGAATATCATAAATATTAACTATCTTTTGGGCACTGGCAGTAGATACCATAAGAGGCCCACATGGCATGTACCACCAATGTTGATTCTCTGACACAACATTTGCAAAGCCAAAATTTCTCCCCGAGACATCCCTCTCTGCCAAAATTGGAGAGATGGTACTGGATGTTGAAGTGAAGGCCTCTGATTCAGTATGGAATGCCATAATTTCTTTATTATAAAAGTCCCATGAATAGAAACCTGAGTCCAATGTACAACCTGCAGATGCCTCTACAACATATTTACCAGAGCAACCATCTGAACCAGCTGCTCTGATCAACCAGCAATCACCCCACATGTTTGGGGTAAGCCCATATGGAGCTTTATATTCAGCCTTCTCCTAGAGATTGGAAAAAAAGAATACTGAGTATTACTCATACATCAACTTCCCTTTATGTTAAGGGAAAATTTAAAGAGTGCATAAATATTCTTGAAATCCCAATCATAGTTTCTAGAAAATTTCAACAATCTTTGAAATGAACTACATCCTATTTAAACTACATCAAATATTTAGGCAAATCATTTTTTTAAATAGAAATTGGTGAATTTTATTTCAAATATAGAAATTTAAACCATGAGAATAATCTAACCCCTAGGCTTTTCCCTATTTCTAATATAAAATCCCAAAATGTATAAATTATAACACCCATAAACCCCAAAATTAAGTACAATAATTAAAACCTCCACACCTCTGAATTTTCTATATCGTGAAAAGAGCAGCATCCATCATCATGGGAAAGAAAAACTGATTCTCCTTCTGATACAAACCAGCTAGCAGTAGATGTCTTATGGCTGAGTTGATTCAATCGATCACAGGAAACCTCTTCAGTTTCTTCAATATTGCCAAAATGCTCTGGCCTGTTTTCCTGATCATCATCAAAGTCCAGATTTTTATCACATTGAATTAGTTGGGGTTCATTACGATCAGGACCAGTGCCTATTGCAGAGCTACGAACATCCAATCCAATATTGGAACTAGCATACCCGTTCCCATTAGATATTTTAAATCCTGCTTCTGGCTTTAATTCGGTAAGTTCAAGAGCACTAGAACTGGATTCAGTTGATTTAGACTTGGTATAGTTGTCCTCTAATTTGTATTCTGATAAAAAACTATACTTGTGCTTCAACGTAGACATAAATTCTGCAGCAATGGATCTTCATCTATGGGGCTTATGGATCTGCCCTCAAAAGCATCCCGAATATCTGATTCATTTTCATTCAACTAATCATGAAAATCCACCCTTGTCTTTAGCACAACAAGCTGAACTGAAGGTCGGTTTTTCAGAAATTTATGGTGGGGGTAAAGCCTGTCTTCCAGATCTTGACTATTTAAGTGTTTAATTGGTTTTTTTAGAGACCTGACCATAGAATCAAATGAATCATGCGAATCTTGTGAAATAATAAACAATAGTAAGGCTATTATTTATTGGTTTGAAATAATAAAAAACATGCAACAAACCCGCATAATTAGTAAATTATTTAAAGAAAATGTTGGCAATATGTTTCTTGTATCCTATTATATGATTTTCCTTGATGGAAAGCTTTGTATTTAATGGAGAATCAATATAAATAAGGATGAGTTAATTCATGTGTGAACATATGTATGCATCCTGATGAAGGATAATTGACATCCGTAAGAAACCCTGTGCTTTGTATGTTGATCGAGGAACCGATGTTAATACAGTTGATAGTGTATCCAAACTGGTAGACAGTGGATTTATATATATTCGTTAAATATATGATGGAAGGGTCTACGCTATTAGTAAGGAGTTGAATGGCTTTCATGGAGAAAGGAACGAGGAGCGAGAGCAAACCAATTATAACGTGAAAGAACTAAAATAGATTATTTGGCATTGAAATTTCGGTGGAACACAGACTAACCCTTTGGAATCATGAATGGAACCTGGAAGGAAAGAGGTGGAACAAAACAAACAGAAGCGCAACGGAACCCTACGTGGAAGAGTGGAACCATGACCAAGAAAACAGTAAAGGTGGTTTGTGGTTTCTATCGCACCACCTTCGACGGGAAAGCAATTTTCAAGAGGTTGGGAGTGATTTCATAGAACACGCGACACGCGTCCTTGTACGACTCCACAAAACCGCTTGTCACTGCGCGCCATTGTGAATTATTGCTCGACCCAGGATGCCCAGCGATATTGATAAGCACCGTTGATTTGGGAAGGGGTCATCAGACGGTGTTCATTTGCTATAGATGTGAAAAAGTTACCCAAGGTACGACGCGCCATCGCGCGTTATCATCTGTGCATCATCAACAAATGATATCCATCGAATCATCTGATGCTGAGCGATGTGTTCTCCGCCGTCGAATGGAAACAATCGTAAGCGATGGGCCCCAGTTTTTTAAATTATATTGATTGGGCCGTCGATTATGTATGTGGGGCCAGAACCAAAGGTCTATTTAAAAGCCTTTTCATAAAAGCGCTGGTTATTACTATAAAGTTCTATTATATATTTAATTGCCAAAGGTTGTGAATAATATTTTTTTATCAAATTCCACGAATTTGATAAATAAAAGAAAGAAAACCATCAGCGGCATGTTATTGGTACTTTACCTTGGCTATAGTATTATTTGGTGGAGATAGAGATTACCTTTGGGACAATTCGAGCATGGAAGAACAAAGATCGGGATTTCAATTTGGATTGGTTTGACTTTTAATAATACCGTTAGAAATTGAATGGTTTTGACCCATGGTTTCAATAAAGGTGAAAACCTTTTTTTTTTCAGAAGAAAAAAAATGTTGTATATATTAGAAATTAAATATAACATTACATGATCGTCATTTCATTCTCATCTGAAATAAATCCAGAGCGAGAAAGACCAAATTCCCAAATACATACGAATATAATCCCTGATGAAGGGAAAAGATTCAAAGTACTTGGCAAGCAAAATTACAGGTAGGTTAGCCATACCCATCCAAAATAAAACAGACCATCCCTGTGTACAAAACAAACAGAATATACATATAACAACATCATCATACATATGTAACTAGAATGGTAAGGATATACAAGCTAGAAAGTAAGAATTTAGCATGAGAAAACATATGAAAGAGATAGAGAAAGTCTTCCAAATTTTTCTGGCTCGGAAGAGAGGGACTTACAACAGGCTTGCTTGAAAGTGTCTCCATGCATGATCGCTCGATATAGGAAAAAAAACATCCTTTGTCAAAATTTACACAGACTCCCTTGATATATAATTTAGACAGGCTCGCTTGGGATTGGTGTAGAAATGCGAAAACATCTAGAGATAAAATTTTTACAGGCTCGCTTGATTGTTGATCAGCCAGGCTTGCTTGTGGATGGAGATGACAGGTGTACCATAATTGTCTGACCCATATTCAATCCGCGAAATAATAATGTTCCCATCTTGAAATTTAATTTCCTCTTGCTTGTAGTTTTCATTGTTTGTATCCATGGGCTAGATCCTGAATAGTATTATGCTCGAACACCACCTGTTAGATAAATTGAAATATAACAGTCATAACAGTGCCTATATTATTCAAAATTGGAAGGAAATAAAAAAGGATCGATCAAAATTATGGGAGAGGAATAGTCGATTCCCATATCTGTACACCATCTTGGAACTGAGAAATATGCATATCTCCAAAAACAGCATTGACACCCTTCTTGGAAAGAGCGTCAGCCCTGGTGTTACTTTCCCTGTATATATGGGTAATAGGAGGACAGTTCATATTATGCCAGATCCGCTGAATCCTCTTGCTCCATCCCTGTAGTACAGGAGTTTGCATAACCGATCTGTGTGTAATCCAATCAATGACAATCCTGGAGTCACCATAGAAATGGGGGTTTTGCAATTGAAGATTCGAAGCATCATAGAGGCCACCCCAGATAGCCATAATCTCTGCTTTATTATTAGAGCCAGGGCCCCCATTCCAGAAAATATGGATTCTTTCATTCTGTGATAATTTTATCCACACCCCACAACCCATGATGCCTTCCACTGATGCCCCATCAAAGTAAATAGCAGGCAGGACAATCTCATGAGGCCTATTCCTAATTGATCCATCAGTGATCCTTATAGAAGGATTCATAACATCAACAAACCATTTTGTGATATTTGAGAAGATGATATGAATATGGAAAGGTCTTCCTTCAAATATCAGGTTGTTCCATCCTTTCCAGACCTCCCAAACAAAATAAAAAGGAAGGGATCTGTATGTTCCATGAGACTTATCCCATTCCAAAATCGTTGTCATGAAATTTGTAACAGTCCAATTTGGGTCCATAAATATGGGGCGGAATAGACTCCACAGCTTTTTAGTAACAAGGCATTTGAAAAACAAATGATCCATGTTCTCTTCCTCCATACAGCAGAGTGAACATCGATTGGGACCTATAAACCCTCGTTTACATAGATTATCCCAGGTAAGAATCTTACCCTGCTACACAAGCCATCCAAAAAGAGTTATCTTAGTAGGAATACTACAGTTCCAGAATGGATAAAAAATCTTGGATGATGAGAATCATAGTATGAGGTGTGCATGCAAAGGCATTGTAAAAAAAAATATCTTTATGAGATCTGCATGATCGAAATCTGTTGTCTGATAACGCTGAATCCATGATGCACCTATGGAGTTGATCGAGGAAATGAAAAAGCTCTAGGAATATCAGCAAATAAATAATAAAGATCTGATGCAAGTCTGATGAAGAAATTGAAGAAATTCGGTGGATCTGAGGGTTGAAGTCTTCTGCATAGAAGTGGAAGCTTTCTGCCAGTTCAAGCTGGTGTTAAATCAGGGGGTCAAAGCTCCCTTCCAGGAGAGGCTGGAGAACAAGAGAAGGTTGAAGCCTTCTGCAGGTTGGTGCCTGCATGCTGGTATGAGTCTGTGCCAGCACAAAATTGAAAGATGTTTTCTTTATAATAAATCTTGAATACTGAGATGACAGTAGCGGTGGTTTTCTCCCAAATTGGGTTTCCACCTTAAATACTGGTGTTCATATGTGTTCCTTTTGTGTAATGGCTTATTCTATTATTTCTTTTCACATGTTTACTAAAAGAATGATGCAATAATCTAAGTAAAGAATTAACAACATAATAAGATCTCTGGTGAAATTTTTTTAGTCAGCCCTAAATACCGATTCACCCCCCCTCTTAGTATTTTTCCCAACAGACAATAATTCCTACATATTAAAATATAAAGTTATAACATACCAGCTCATACTCAAACATAGCATCTGTATCAATATTCTTCTTTTGTATCTTCTTGATCTTCATCCAACTAATCGACATCTATATCAACATCTGATTCAGAAATGGTGTTGAAATGATCGACCATGTCATCATCATCATCAATTATGTCATTTTCAATAATATCCTCATCGACATCATCATAAATAATTGTTGCCTCATCTTCTGTGCCTGGTTCATCTTCTAAGATATCTTCTTCGTCTGTCAATGCATCTTCCTGCTCATCTGCCACTGCATCATCTTATTCTTGATCAATATCATCTTCTTCCTCTATAGTATACTCTACTGGCCTTCCTCTTGGATCATATCTAATAGCAAATGACCATTCGTTGTCACCTAGAACCTCTGAGTAAAAGACTTGTTCGCATTGGCTTGGAAAAACATAGCGATCTTTTCTTGCTTCAATCTGCGATGTTTTAACCATTAGAAATCCATTGTCATGTTGAATAAGTGTTCTATCATCATCACGTACATTCATTCGTAGCCTATACCATTTGATGTCGAACAAAACTATTTTGAAGGAATTAAAGTCACACTCAACTATATCATCTAAGAACCCATAATATCTATTTTCAGATTCTCGAGGATGTCTATCACTCCTGGAGGAAACATTAGTGACCTGGAATACTGCAGTTATCCCACTATCAGAAGTTTTCCTGTTATCATCAAACTGTTTAACGTGAAATTGACGACCAATGCACCACCTATCCTTGTGGTGTTTCAACTGCAATATGCCAAACATTAAAAAGATGCATTCTCAATTAATAATTAAACATATAATTTACACAGTATGAAAATTAACTGAAAAATCAAACTTCTTGTTACATTATAAATATAGTATAAAATAAGTAATGAATAAAATAGGTGAATTAATTGCTTACCTTTCTATCTTTCAAACCATATGCTAAATCAATTTCCTTGTCCGTAACGTTCCCATCTCCACTACGATACGCTTCTCTAATCAATTCAGACAGTAGTTTCCATGATAACCTACCGTCGTTACGTGCTTTACATGTTTCAATCCATTCACTCATCCACTCAAGATTGTTTGCAATGTATAAAAGTAGTGCCTCATAATCTTGAGCACCTGAATAAAAAAACAATAATTCACCAATATTAATAAAAATATTACCTATAACCATGGTAAATTATATTAATTAATAAACCATGAAAGAATAATACCTAAATGAATATAATGATCATATACATGATGTAAAAAAATGAAACATTATATGTATTATACATAATAAATCTTTTACCTATCACTTTATTCATTCTACCTTTTCCCAACAGGTGCTCCACTTCAATTTTTTTTATGGAGTTCACATCCCAAATGCAATCCACCACCTTCATGGCTAGCACAGCTAATATAGGAATATAATGACTAATATACACCATGCATTGATATACCACATATCCCTCCACCATAGAACCCTCAGGTCGTGCTCTTTGTCTAACCAAAGCCTTCAAGGATTTCAGGTGCCTCTCGACCATCCACATTGATCTTTTGTGTACTAGTCCACACATTTCAATCTCCTCAACTTGGTGTATCAAGTAGTGTTCTTGTGCATTGAAAAATGTTGGAGGTAGATACTTTTGCATTTCACACATTAGCCGAGGAATTTCTCTCTTCCAATACTTTATTTCATCTTGATGGATTTCTTTCAATGACAACCATCTACAAATAATTATGCAAGGTTATTTCAATTTAACATAATATATATTTCATTATAAGTAAATTAATACATCATTTCATCAAGTACGAAAAGAAATTGTAGCAATTATATTTTGCGTATAAATCAAAACTACTTACCTCATGTATTTACTAAGACTATATATAACTTGTTTGACATTGTTGTCGAAGTCGTTTGGGAGAGTTACAGGTATGACATACTATAACAATAAAAAATGAATCGTTATTGGTTTCCAAATTAAACAGAAAAAAGGAAAATTTAAAATATGTATTCAAGCAATAACAAAAAAAAACGTATACCAAAAAAATTACCTTAACAAAGCTATGCCAATCATGTGTTTTCACCCCACTGAAGTCACCTTTCTTCGTTAAGATATTATTTATGTTTGAAGAAAAACCTATTGGAAATTTAATTCTTCTAACGACCTCTTTTACATCATTGCTTTTTTGTGCTGTTAATAACCATGGAATATTATTATAATTTCGACCTCCATTGTTATTTGATCTGTCAATCACACTTCTCATTGCATGATTTGATTTCTCAATGTCAGCACAAATTTTGTCAATTTTATCTCTATCATGTGCACCATCTATGGTTTGCCATAACATTTCTATCACATTCTTCCCGACATGCATTGTATCAAACAAATGAGCTATTTTTAGGTCCTCATAGTAGGGAAACCTCGCGAATTGAGAAGGATAACATTTCATTCCAGGTGGAAGTACAATATTAGTACCTTCACGGCGACGATGACCTTGATATCAAAGAATAAAATAAATCAGAACAATATTAATTATAAAATACAATAAAATAAATTCATTAGTTAAAACAAAAATTCCAAACATTACATAAAAAATAATATTTATATATATATACACACAAATTATGTACCAGCTGCTCGACGATTATTAATTTTGTTATATTCCAACATCCACAACTGAGGTGTCATTCTTCGTGGTTTTAATCTAGTTTCTTCTTTATCATTGAAAAGATGTTTTTCAGTAGTACGATACTTATGGTTCCTAGGGAGGAAGTGCCTAAACTCATCAAACACCATCTTTCTTAAGTCTGGCGAATGACGATACTTCATCTTAGGGCCACAAACTGGACATGCAAATCTACCCTTTGTTTGAAGACCCGCAATAGATGGATCAATAACAATTAATATACTATGAGATCATTTTTAAAACATGCAATATGGTATATCTAATTTAGATAATTATGTATTATATTAAAGTGCAATGAAATATTACATACCACAAACATGTGTTAGTCCTGGGGCATCATGAATTGTCCATACAAGCATTCCACGACATTGAAATCTCTTCTGCTTGATTGGTTTAGTGATGTCATACATAGTGATGCCATGCCATAACTGTATTAACTCATCAATAAGAGGCGCAATATATACATTCATATCTTTGACCTAGTACTTACCTAATTGTTCAAAATTACGGTACATAATAATTACTCCCATGATATATGTATATATAAGTAAGTAAATAAATAAAATATATATTTATGCAAACAACGAGAGAAATGAAAATGTTACATTCAAAGAAATAATATATCAAATACCTGGAATAATCATAGTCAACATTATGTGCTCCCTCTTTATTGACATCCAAGGAGGAATGTTATTGTTGATAATAAAAATAGGCCACACTGAGTAAGTAGATCTAAGCTCTCCGAATGGATTAACACCATCAGCTACCAATGAAAGCCTGACATTACGAGGTTCATTTTTAAAATATACATATTTCTCCTCGATTTCTCTAAATGCAGAACCATCTACAGGCATTCGAAGAACACCATCTCCACTTCTATTCTTTGAATGGTAATCCATAAACTCTGCTATGCTCTTACACCTAAACATTCACCGCAAATGTGGAATTATGGGAATATGACGAAGAACCTTTTGAGGCACCTTTTTGGTTAGTTGATCTGTTCGATATCTACTGGTACCACATTTCGAACATTCTGTTTTCAACGCATGTTCTCCGTAATATATAATATGATATTTAGGAAATGCATCTATAGTGTTATATTCCATTCCAAAATGTTTCATAATAGCATGTAGATCTCGATATGTTCGAGGTAAAGTATTTGGCGATGGTAGCAAATATTCACCCAACAATCTACAACAGAAACAAAAAGTAGTGTCTTGTAAAGATTATTAATCATATATATATATCATAGTTATTAAAACCGGAACCGGTGACCAGATCGGTGGAGCTAATGAACCAGGTTTCAAACCGGAACCGGTCTAACCGGTAACAGTCAGATCTCAATGAACCAGTTTTTAAAAAAAATACATTAAATAATTATTTTTTAATAAAATGAAAAAAAAAACTATTTTTAAGATTTGCAACCATGATTCCAAGCCAATAGAGACAAAATATGAAAATTTTGCTCATTTATATACCATGCAAAGGTGAATATATCAAAATGGCACCAAATGCAATACACATCATCAAAAAATACATAAGAAGACTTGTTGAAGTAATGTATCAGGTTTCTCTTATATTATTCACTGTGTTTTATTGCTCAGTTAATATTATAATATACAATATGTCCTTGCTTAGATCTATTGTCAATTCATTGTATCAGCCTTAAAGACAATTCTGGGTTCAGTATATATATATATATATATATATATATATATATATCAGACCAGAATTTTGAAGATCTTGTATTCTTCATTATCTATGTTTGCTTGCCAATAAATTTCTAGAAAAACATCTACAACACTTAGAGGTATTGAATTGGTTTATGAAACCCACTATTAGTGCTATTTGTAACAAGTTGAGAGAGCATTACAACTTCAGCAGTCTTCTCACAATGTGTTTGACAAAATTTATCACTGAAAAGATTCATTAAAACCCAGAAAAATCAGTAGCTAGTTTAGTGCATTTCCAAGCGGGAATTTTCTAGTGGTCAATTTATTATTGCCAGTCACATTTTCATTAGGTAGTATGTTGTTGTCCCTTGAGTGGCGTCAGACCATTTGCATCAGTCTTGATGCCATGATCAAATTGCTTGTATGCTATGTGAAAGGTTTTGTATTTATGCTGCTGCTATGTGTGAGCAGAGAGAGAGAGGGTCTGACAGTTCCTACCTGAGTGTGAAATAAGGTTGCTGCTGATTGTTTTGAGAACATAAATTGTCATCAAGTACACTTGATGAGTTGCATGCTGCCAGGGATTTTATGCTAGCCATACTTGTATTTATCAGTCATCATGTGTATTTTTGCTACTATAAGGTGTTGAGTATGAGTTATTAGACAAGTTTGTTGCTAGTATAATAGAGGAATTTGCAGCTCATGGAGGAGACACTAAGGAATTTGCAACTCATGGAGGAGCACCGAACCAGCCGGTTAAGTACGGAACTAGCTGGTTTATGCATAAACCAGTCGGTTCTGTACTTAACCAGCTGGTTAGGTCCGGTTAACCGGCCAAAACAAGTGAGAATAGGCTATTGACTGGGTTGTAAGGCCAGTTCCAACCGGTAACCGTCCTCACCGGCCGGTTTTGATAACTATGATATATATATATATATAAGTTATTATTTTACACATTTATTACAACTAAAAAAAGGGAAAATAATCAACATTTACATATATGTGATCATATATACATATTGCATACCTTAGGAGTTGTGTCATACATATGTTCGAAAAATTATTCATAACCTTTAAGTTCACCAGCAACAATGTAGCAGAGAGAAGAGTTGCATTTGAGTGTTCAAAAAGTCATTCACTTGACCTTTCAATCAGAGGTACATCATAAATACCGTCACTACTATCTCCACCATCATCATCTGACTCACCATACAGGTCTTGGAGAATTTGATTTGTCCCATCATTAATGTGAACTATCTCATTACTGTCATCATGATCTACCTCCATGGGATCATTAAAATTACCTTCATCATTCGCTTCATGTTCTTCACCTTGTACAATATCATTTCCAATACTAATATTTGTTGCAATATTCTCTTGTACTGGTGCAACATCATCTAATCTACTACTATTTTGTTGTGGAAGCTGGTTGATCATCTGCAAAAATTTGGGGGGCAACTGTGCCTTTATGAAAATTACAGACATTAATAATTAAACATTAGTGCACATATAAAAAATATTAAAATAATATAAAATTTTACGATATAATCAAAATGAAGATAGATAATTAATTGCCACGGGATGAAAGTCATTCGATCCACCATCAATGTGCCCATATTTCCTACAATGCACTGTTGCTGTTGCTATTAAAACTCTAACATTATTTCTCATACAACATTTTTTACAAGGGCAATAAACTCTGCCATCACCCCTTTCACCCTTTTGAATTTTTTTTCCAACTCCAATGTTTTCTTCCATTGATGCAAATTATCCTATAAAGAAAACAATAAATCTCTCTCAATGGTGTAGAAAACCCAAGACTTGTTGAACTCAATGGGAGCTCAATATACAAGCAAAAAGAAAATAAAAGTGGGCATTTTACAAATTGTGAGCTTTTTACAAAATGTGGGCTTTTTACAAAATTGTGGGCTTTTTACAAATTGTGGGATTTTTTTATTCTTAATGCATTTTCTGTAGAATACTAAACAAATTTGTCCAAAATTTCAGATGCAAACTGTAGTCTCTACTACGTTTGGAAAATTGGAGGTTTATAAAAGATAAACTGCGAACAGAATTGTACCAGTATGATAAGAAGCTGTCAGAAGCATTCCTTCTGCTTCACAAAGGTGGAACTACCTTAAGAATTCTTATTGTTGATATAAATATTAGAGCATGGCAGTTAAATGTAGTAGTTATGCTAAAATACTCAATAATAGCTTGAGAGTGCTCTTTAGATACTGTACGAATGCACCAAATTAAGGTTGTACCATTACTAAAGATAAATGGCCAAAAATAGTCAATTTTGATATTGTGAAGTTATGTCTTTCTCGATACAAAACTGGGGATAGGATGGAAAATATGAGAGAACTAAGCTCCAAGGACTAAAAAACCAAGGCCAACATAGTTCTGCCTTGAATCAGAGAAAAAACAAAGTTGCCCAAAAAAGTGTTTGAGAGCACCCATTGAAGCTCCTATATATAGCAGAGTCAACATTTTCCTATTGAACAAGTTTGTATAGTCAAAGCCATAGCAAGATCAGATAGCCACGATCCTAAATGAGAACCAGAGCCAAAGCTAAGACAGATCCACATTTAGCAGAACAAGACAGCCATAGCAAAGGATTTGACCACAGAACCAGATCATGAGAGATAGCAAGATTCTTGCTTCCACTGTGGAAATGTAGAAACTATACAAGGGCTTTTCTTCCAGCAAATTTCATTGTGACAGTAATTGCTATGGTGTTGTAAGCGCTCATTAGTAGAATCTTAAAGCCATTCTGGAATTCTTTTAACCTCGAGAGGGTTTTCTGTGGTTATAAATCCTCATGTTCAAATTCCATTGTGGATTGGTTGTGTTTGATATTATGTTTTTACTGTCCGCAGTTGAATTTTCACACAGAAAATTATAAGTCTAAAGCGGAGAAATTTTGCGATGTTTATTTTTCTTCCTATTGTGAATTATTTCGCTCAGAAATCTACTCGTTGTAACAGAGGTCTTGGGCATAGAATAGGGGACTTGGGTTTTTTGGAATCAAAATTCAGGTTAAGATGCTCATTTGAAGAATGGCACAGTGAGCCTTAGCATGGAGTTGGGAGTACCAATTTGAAGTGCAGGTAGGGCATTGTACAATAGACTAGTTAGATTTCTAGACCCTAATACAAAAGTTTCTTCTTCTTTCAAAACGTGTTTCTCCTTTTCTGTAACCAATGTGGGTCCTGTTCTTGTTTCAATTGGGGATGGATGAGAATTTGTTATTGCTCTAGATGACCACACTTTGGGTAGCCCTGGAGGCTATTTGGGGGTGATGAGTCCAATAGGTCTCAATGAACTGTTTCCCTTGCCGGGGAATACTATTGCAGTGGAATTTGATACTATTTTGGATGTTTAATTCCATGATCCTAATGGAAACCAGTACCTTCAGCTCCAGTACCTATTCACAAAAGAGGGTGACATAGTCATTCATGCATGCAGAGAGGGTGAATTGCAGGAATTGCAATAGGAGGTGTTGTTGTTGTTGCATTGGCCACTAGATTGTTTTTCTGGTTCTGTTACAAGCACAGAGTATTGAAAAGGACAGAAAAATTTAGTTCAGATATTGTGAAATTGCCTCGTAAATTCACCTACAAAGAGCTCAACAATGCTACGAAAGAATTTTTTTTTAATGTGATTGATAATCGATAATTGCAAGCAAGGGTAATCCCCTTGTGAAACCCAAATTTCTGAGCATTTTCTAAAACCTGATGACGGAGTCATTGTAATGAACAAGTGCCTAGGCCCATATTACATCCAAATCTAGCAAGAACCAAGATATATAAAAAAAAATCCACAGTATCTGTGAACTAAGAAGAAGAGGAAAAAAATGTATTCTGCTTATCTGTTCAAATAGTGGTTGGGGTTTACCACGGCAAAAATTTGACAGAGCCCATGTAGAATTTCGTATCATTGAAATTCTAGCAGTATCATTCAACTGGGCAAGAACCTACCTCGAAGCTCCATGACTGAGGGCAAGATCCCTAAATGATGCAGAGTCTCTAGCAATATTTCCTAAAGCCCAAATAGCCTTACATGAACACCAGTTGAACTCAAAGTTGGGTAGTAGTTTTTAAAATCAAATTCCAAAATTACAGACGTATAAAGATAGTTGGGAAGAATAGTTTTATGCCTCTAAAATGAACATGCTACCTGTTCTTGAACATTATCATTCCCAGAGGTAAGAAGTTCCACAAATATAGGCAGTGCCCCGTAATCAATCACAACCTTTGTATTCTCAGAGGCTCCAAAAAAACCCAAATAGGGTCAACCCTACTATAGGAGGAAGGGCCTACAGTAAGAACTTACCATTTTGCAAGAACTGAGGGTGAATGCTGTTTTGCAAGAGCTGAGGGCGAATGCTAAGGGCGAATGTTGTTCTGCAAGAGTTGAGGGCGAATGCTGTTCTACAAGAGCTGAGGGAAAATGCGCACGTGATATCAGACGTTAATGTAGTTCTAAAAAAAATCATTTTTATGTAGCGCGCATTTGAATTTTAGCATTTCAAATAATTTTTATTTACATTTGATTTTTTCATTTCTAATACAAGTGACAAACAAATTTCTACAAGAGGTTGAAATTTTTACTAGATAGCCATGAAAGACTAATTAAAATGGCTTAAAATGCAAGTGGAACTTCAAAATAAATGTAATTAAAGGTTCTCTCCACTAAATTTTTGCAAAAGTGCTTACATTATTTAAGTTATCTAGGATATTTTTTTGTATTACACAATCAAAATTAAATAATGAAATAGTTGGGTAGTCTTATTGTTTCAAATTAGGACACAATTTTCAAATAGTGATGAAGTTTCATGTGATTATTAACTGACAATATTCTCCTTTCCTATCCTTGAAAAACTATACAAGGTTCCCTGTTGCCACATGAAACCCTAACTCATGTAGCAGCATAGGACCAGTCCTCCATTTTGCCCGTCATAAGGCATTTTTCACATATTTGACGACTATAATTTGTGGATTCTTGTTTTCCATGAGGTGCTAGGAAGGATAGAAGACTTAATTTTGACATTTGAAATTTTCTCAAAAACGTTCTTACGCCCTTTAATTTCCACTTACCAATAATTTTGGAACACTATTCCTCTTCGCAATTGCAAGGCTGCACTCAAAAAGTAAGGAAAGTTATTTTTTTGGCTCACTCAATGATCTAGGTGGATACTGGTGGCCAATCGCCTATTCCACTTGGGGCCCCACCATTGTCTCTTTCAATTTTTCAGTTTCGGCACAACTTACTATTTTTAGCATTTTTTCGAGTCCTGAACTTCCGGAGCCGTTTTGAGGCCCTAAACGACGATTTTTGGGCATCACGCCTCCAGCGAATATCATTTTGTATCATTTTGTTCCAGAATTATATTTCTAGCGAAATTTGTATTCCTTGGATAGATCTTTCTAATGATGTATCATGTGCGTCAAACAGAGATAGTATGCCAAAGTTACGTCCCTGGGAAGTTGAAACACCAATTTACCCAAACGGGGCCCATAGTTTTGGCGCTTCATCTCCTAGGGTTAGGTTTTTAGATGTTTAGGGTTCTCCATTGTTTCTCAATAATAAATAGGCCCTCGAGCCTCATTGTAACTCAGTTCAGAGGCCTATATCCGCCACATCTCTCCTCAGAGATAGCTACCAGCGCCCTAGCTAGTTTTATTTCCATTCTGTCTATAAGAACATTTCAGTTCTTTGATATTAATAAAATGAAGTGTTATTTCCACTACATCTCTGTCTTTATGGTTATGTGTTTATTCTGTTTCATTCCTGCATAAATCCGGATCAGTGGTATCAGAGCGGTCTGCCTTTTCTCGATCCTTCTTTGCATGTCCCCAATGAGGTCGGGGTATAAGGAGTTAGGGCTCGATTTGGTGGAACCTTTGCAAGATCAGCCTCGTAAACCCCGACGAACGCCCATGGGGGACGAAAAGAAAGATGAGGGAGTAGGAGATACTATAAAAATATTGCTTAAGGAGGCCCTCAAAAAACAAAGGAATGCAATTATGGATAACTTTGCCCAGATCCTTCAACGACTGCCCACCGGTGACGCATCTGTTGTGTAACCAGCTCCAAAAAGAGAAGAAAAGAGATATCAACTCCTTATAAATGAGCCACTTCGAGGGGGCAACCTCCAATACATTACATAAATGAACAATTCTTGGATGATACAATTTACAAAACCTCCTTTCTATATATAGGAGTCCATGGGGCCATAATGTAATCCTAGTGGGCCACAATGTAATCCTAGCTGACCTAACAATAATAATTTAAGGACACAATAATAACAAAATGGGGTTTACAAGGGTACAATAATAACAATAAGGGGGTTACACTAACAACAATAAGGGACTATACTAGTAATATAGGGACCTAACATGCCCCTCTCCTTCAAAAAGTGTTGTCCTCAACGCTTGAGTAGCTCTAGGTGCTTCTGTATAAAATTCTCATCCTCCCATGTAGAATCTTCAGTGGGTAAGTTCTTCCACTTGATGAGATACTCTGAAATTGATCGATTCCATAGCTGTCGAGTTCTTGTTTCCATGACCACTTCAGGTTCCAATATTATTTTTCCTTCCTCATCAAGTTCTGGCAATATTGTTTGAACCGGAAGATTTTCACCTATAACCTTCTTTAAGCATGAAACATGGAAAACTGGATGTACTTGCGAAGAAGCAGGAAGCTCCAATTTGTATGCCATAGTACCAATCTTTTGCAACACCTTGTAAGGACCATAGTACTTTGGCGATAATTTATTATCCTTCTTAGCTTTCTTGAGGGAAATTTGTTTATATGGTTGTAACCGTAAAAATACCCAATCTCCTACATCAAAGCTTCTCTCGCTGTGATGTTGATCTGCCTGTTGTTTCATTCGATTTTGTGCCAAATTCAGGTTATCCTTTAAGAGTTGGAGAACTTCTTGCTGATGCTCGATGTGATCTTCCACTGCTTGAACTTTCGAATTTTCCCTTAAAGATGATGTGATTGATGGTGGATGATATCCATAAAGTGCCATAAATGGGGTCATTTTTGCTGCAGTATGGAAGGAAGTGTTATACCACCATTCAGCGAGAGGTAACCACTGGACCCATTGTGTTTTTTTATCAGATACAAAACAACGAAGATATCCTTCCAAACATTTATTTACTATCTCAGTTTGACCATCAGATTGAGGATGATAAGATAAGCTATGAGCTAATTGAGTACCCAAACAAGAAAATAACTCCGTCCAAAAATTTCCCATAAAAATGGGATCTCTATCGCTCACAATAACCCTTGGGCTTCCATGTAGCTTTTGAATTCTATCCACAAATGTAGTAGCAACTGTACTTGCTTTAAATGGATGAGATAATGCACAAAAGTGTGCATACTTGGTAAGTCTATCAACTACCACCATGATGACACTCTTTCCTTCGGACTTAGGTAAACCCGTGATAAAATCCATTGAAATCTCCTCCCAACGTTGACTTGGAATGGATAAAGGTTGTAGAAGTCCCGGGGTCTTAATTGTTTCCACTTTATTCTGCTGGCAAACCAAACATTCCGACACAAACTTTTGAATATCAGATTTAAGGCCATCCCAAAAAAATTCTTTCTTCACCCTGTGGTAAGTTTTTAAAAATCCTGAGTGTCCTCCTAAAGGAGAAGTGTGCAATTCCAGAAAAATCTTTTGTTTTAGTTGGGAATTCTTACAAAGATATAAGCGATCTTTGTACCATAAGGAATCATTTTTCCAACTAAATGTATCAGATGTACTAGGATCTTGCCGCAACTTTTGAATGAGTGTCCATACATCTTTGTCCTTCTTCCATTCATCTCTTGCTTCGGTTATCCAATCTGGTTGGATAATAGAAATGGCACAAAGCAATGCTTCTACCTCTTCATTCTTTCTTGAGAGTGCATCTACAACAACATTAAGCTTTCCTTTTTTGTAGATTATTTCAAAGTCATAACCCAACATCTTTGTGACCCATTTTTGCTGCTCTTCTGAAGATAGTCTTTGTTCCAAAAAAGTGTTTAAGACTATCATGATCAGTTTTTACCTTGAAGTGTCTTCCCATTAGGTAAGTTCGCCATTTCTTTAGTGCATGCAGTATTGCTAACATTTCCTTCTCATAAATAGGTTTCCGTAAATACTTTCCTTTGATTGGACGACTTTCAAAAGCAATGGGTCTTCCTTCCTGCATTAAAACAGCACCAATTCCATTTCCTGAGGCATCACATTCCACAATAAAGGTTTTTGTGAAGTCTGGCGTAGCTAAGACCGGTGCTAGGTACATTTCCTCTTTAAGATGTTCAAAGGCCTTAGTTGCTTCAGGAGTCCATGAAAATGCATCTTTCTTCAATAATGTTGTTAGAGGTGCTGCTATTCTCCCATAATTCTTAACAAACTTGCGATAATACCCTGTTAACCCGAGAAATCCTCGCAACCGCTTTATGGTCGTGGGGACTTTCCATTCCTTAATGGCTTTAATTTTGTTAGGGTCTACTTTAACACCCTCGTGAGATATAATATGACCCAGATATTCCACCTCTTGTACTCCAAAGAAACATTTGGATGTTTTTGCATATAATTGTTTCTCTTGCAATAGTTTGAGCACCCTGTCAACATGTTCAACATGATCCTTCCAAGACCTGCTGTAGATTAGTATATCATCAAAAAATACTAGCACAAATTTTATAAGGGTTTGAAAATGGAATTCATCAACCCTTGAAATGTAGAAGGTGCATTGGTAAGGCCAAAAGGCATGACCAAAAATTCATAATGACCCTCATGAGTTCGAAATGCCGTTTTTGGAATATCTTCAGTCTTCATTCTAATTTGATGATATCCTGAATGAAGATCCAACTTGGTAAAATAAATTGCTCCATGTAATTCATCCAATAATTCATCAATCACAGGAATGGGAAATTTATCTTTAATGGTGAGCTTATTGAGCTCCCTATAATCCAGACACATTCACCATGATCCATCCTTCTTGTGTACCAATACTACAGGAGTAGAGAAAGAACTTTGACTACGTTGAATTATACTCGCCTCTAACATTTCTGCAATCATACGTTCAATTTCGCTCTTTTGGAAGTAAGGATATCTATAAGGCCTGATGTTTGGAGGAAAACTTCCTGGAATCAAATGAATAGCATGATCGTGATCACAAAAGGGTGGGAGTCCTTTGGGAGTTTCAAACACCTTGGAATGATTGTCCAAGACTTGTTAGAGATCTGCAGAAATAGATGATTTTGATGTCAGAACTTCTAGTGAGCATAATTGTGCAATTACGCCTCATTGTTCTTTCTTTAGAAGATTTGTCATGACATTAGAGCTTATTATCCTTCCTGGCTTCCCTTCAATACCCCGTAATTCGACTTCCTATCCTTTTGAAAAAAGTTTTCAAGAAAAGTTCTTGAAAATTAAAAGGTACCGTCCCCAAAGATTGTAACCATTGTACTCCTAGTACAACATCAGCACCTCCCATAGGAATGGAAAGCATAGGACTAGTCAATACATATTCCCCCATGGTTAGATTGATATTATGGCATTTTCCAGAGAAATTTATAGTTCCTCCATTTGCAGCCATCACTTGACATTCTGGTGCTGGGTATAGGAAACAATTTAATTCCTTGGCTACCTTACAATGAATACAATTATGGGTGCTACCTGAATCAATCAACACTATTACCTTTTTCTTCTTGATTTGTCCTTCTATCTTGAGATTTTGAGGAGTGGTAATTCCTACCAGTGAATTACACGATATGGTCGGATTCATTTCATCCTCTTCTAGGGTTGGTTCCTGGTGTATATCCTCTTCTTGTTCATTTTCTTCTTCATCTTCAAAATCTATGTAAAATAATTTCTTCTCAGCACACTTATGACCTTTAGTGTATTTGCTATCACAACTGTAGCAAAGCCCTTTTGATCTTTTTTCTTCCAATTATTGTGGTGTCAACCTTGTAGGTTGTGGAAATCTAGGCGTGGCTACACTTCCTTCTTTATAAAATTGAGTGGTAGGCTTCCTTGTCGCCATAATTTTACATTCAACTTTTCTTTCCAACCTGAATGCCTTCTCCAATGAATCAGGTTTCAGAACGTGAACTTCATGTTGAATGTTATCCTTTAAAGTGCCTATGAAGAGATCAATCCCATGTTCCTCTGGAATATCAGTTACCCTTATATTCAATTTTTGGAAGTCCTCAATGTGCTGCCCCACTAAACCCTTTTGTTTGAGATTTATCAATTGGCTAAAGAAGGTGTTGCTCTTTGTATCCTCATAATGTGCTATTATTTCCTCCATAAAAATTGACCAAGTGACAATTTTTTTACGGGAGCAAAGCCATCGATACCATACAAATGTATTTTGTTCTAAATGTAAAGTTGCAATGCGTACCTTTTGTGTGTTTTGCACATTATGGAGATCAAAATATTGCTCCATCCGTAGTATCCATGTTACAGGATCATTTCCATCAAACTTCCTCATATCCATTTTTGGAATATGGTGGTTCTTCCCGCCAACATTAGAGTTTATGAAATCACGATTAACATTTATTTTGTTCTCATCATGAGGTTCTTCTACTATCTTTTCACCATTAGGAAACATTTATTGTATCAACTTTGTCAAACCTTCGATGTCTGCTTTGAGATCATTCTTCATGTTTTCCATGTTGTCTTTCATGTCATCCATCTTAGCTTCCATGCCAGCTTCCATGCCATCCATCTTAGCTTCCACACCATCCATCTTAGCTTCCATGCCTTTCTTCAAACTATCCATCTTCACTTCCACGCCTTTCTTCAAAACTTCCATTTCATTTTTTGTTGCTCTTTGCGAGAGTGAAATTTGTTGCACTTGCTCTTGTAATTTTGATAGATCATGTTGCAATTCTTCATCTTCATGAGTCATAGTAGAGCCTTCTGATGGCTTAATGGGTGTTGAATTATTTTTACGGGGCATCTTTTAGAACCTAATACTGCTATATATTCTACAATATGCCCTTTGCATCAATTCAAATTGATTCTTCAAGAAGACTCATGCAATTTGGAAAGAAAAAAAATATACACACCTTTTTCTTGATTTTGAGGAACTCGATATTGAAATTGGATTATCTCTATGATTGTAACACTTCAATATTTGAATTTTGGTATCAACGTAGCCCTCTAAATTATCTTTTGAATGCCACAGGTCTGACCTGATTTGGATTCTCCAAGACAAAGTTGTGTCCAATCTCCCACAATGACCTAATTCTGGACTGGTTCAGTAGAGCGAACTTGTACGACTTGTCACGTGTCACTGTTTCGTCCTTTGTCTCTGAAATTGATAGCCAAGAAACTAAAGTCTGTACTTGCGACCAATTTTTACGACACTCCAATCCGATGCTCAGAGAGAGAGTTATTGAACTTTTCCCACGATCACCTCTTTGAGATGAAATTCAGGAGCCTAAAAAAGCACTACCTTCCATAGATCATATCTCCCAAAATATTGCGAACCAGGCTCTCAAATTTTTTGACAAATTTCCTCAGGATTTCAGCTTTGTACCATACGAATTTCAGATTCTAAACCTTCGTAGAAAAAAAAATTATAGCGCAAATTCCACGATGACCTGTTTAGGAGCCTGAAAAAAGACCTAACTTCCATAGATGATATCTCAGAAAATATTGTGAACCAAGCTCTGAAATTTTTAGACAATCTTCCTCAGGATTTCGGCTTCACACCCTAAACATTTCAACTTCTGAAACTTCGTAGAAAAAAATTTATAGCGAAAATGTCACGATGACCTGTTTGGAGCAGCGAAACCCTAGAATCCAAAGCTCTGATACCAAATGTTGTGTAACCAGCTCCAAAAAGAGAAGAAAAGAGATATCAACGCCTTAGAAATGAGCCACTTCGAGAGGGAAACCTCCAATACATTACATAAATGAACAATTCTTGGATGATACAATTTACAAAACCTCCTTTCTATATATAGGAGTCCATGGGGCCATAATGTAATCCTAGTGGGCCACAATGTAATCCTAGCCGACCTAACAATAATAATTTAAGGGCACAATAATAACAAAATGGGGTTTACAAGGGTACAATAATAACAATAAGTGGGTTACACTAACAACAATAAGGGACTATACTAGTAATATAGGGACCTAACAACATCTACATCCAGCAGCCACTCTGGAGGTGTGACTCCTTTTAAGGTACAAGTAAATTTTGAAATTCCCATATTTGAGGGTAAAATAGATGCAGATGCCGTAGATAGATGGTTGAATCTATTAGAAGGATATTTCTCAGTTCATGACTTTTCCGATAGGGAGAAGATTATTTTTGCACTCCTCAAAGCTACCCCCCATGTCAAGGACTGGTGGGAAAGCCACTGTGAGAAAAAGGACGAGACAGAACCCTCTCTGTTCTCGGTCGTACCCATTTGGAATTCTTTCCGAGACGCCGTCAAGGAAAAATACTATCCCGTGGGGAGCTATGAGGACAAGTACATACAATGGACCACACTGCGGAAACAAAGGGATCAATATGTGCATGAGCTCACGAATCTGTTCCATACCCTACGCACCAAGTTGGGTATCAAAGATTCAGAGAAACATCTAGTGCTAAAGTATTGCAGTTTTCTGCACAGATACATTCAGGAGGTAATGGAGTTCCTCGACATCTCCTCGCTTGGTACGGCATACCAGTATGCTGCCAAGATTGAGAAAAAATTCAAACAGAATAAGCGAGACTTTGGATCTGCGAATCAAAAGCAAGGGAAAGGTGCTCCCAAAACAGGCAAAGACAGGCAAGGCCAATACAGTGACTCAAGAAAACACAGCTGACCACGAAGCAAATAACAACTTTGCAAGCCAAAAGAGAAGGACTGCAGGAAAGTGGTGGGTTCCATAAGAGCTCACTGCGCTTCGTGAGTGTAAGACTAGTGATCGGCTGGTAGCGAATCTGGGCTTCTAAGTGGACACATGCCTCGCCCAGATGAGCACAAAAGAGGGAATGACAAGAGTTAGCATGTGTATTGATGCGAGGCTTGCTACCCCCTTTTTTTGCTTACAGATCCAGAAGGATTTTATCTCTTCCATTCCCAGATGTGGGTAAAGGGCTCCCCGGTACAGTTCATTGTCGACAATGGGAGCCAAAAGAACCTCATTTCAGCAGATGCCGTGAAGCGGTTGGGCTTGCCGACCACGGCTCACCCACATCCATACACCATCGGGTGGCTTCACCAAGGACGAGATCTTCGCGTCAGCCAGCAGTGCCGCCTTCCCTATAGCATCAAGCCCTTCACGGATGAGGTATTATGCGACGTTGTTCCTATTGATGTTTCTGATGTATTATTAGGACAACCATACTTGTGGAAGCGTCATGCGGTGTATGAGTCTCGGCCTTGTGCTATTATTGTTACTTTGGGAAATAAGTTGTACAGGATACCATAGGTACCACATCCTGCTACTATCTCTTTTGGTTACTGCAAAACAATGTAGTAAGCTCATTTCCCAAACCAGGAAATTCATTTTCCTGATGATCCGACCCCAGGGAAAGAAGAATACTATGGCCACGACCTCCAGAAAAGGCTCCTCTGCACGACAAAAACAAATGGATAAGGTTGTGGAGGAGTACGGGGACATTTTCACCTCACCCACAGGGGTTCCTCTACACTGTCAAGTCAAGCACCCGATTGATCTGACCCCAGGTGCGCCGCTACCCAATGGACCGATCTATCGGTGCTCTGTTCTGGAGAACAATGAAATGAAGAGGTAGATTTAGGAGCTGCTGCAGAAGGGTCACATCCGACCAAGTTCATTGCCCTGTGGGAGCCCGATAATTTATTATTGTGAAATCATAGTTCTAAATTATCTCTTTTTCTGTGAGCAATGTAATCTATTAATTGTAAGTAGATTCATTATAAAAATTCAAACTGATTTTAGCATGAATGATGACAATTTATATATTAATTGGTTTTTAAGAGTATTTGTATTATGTAGGAGCACTGGAAAGATAAATCGGGACTTCATTTTCTGTTTTCCTTATTTTATTGGGCTGAACTGGAGAAATTTGAATATGAATAGTGAGTTAATTGTAAGATCAATGGGCCAAGGCCATACATCAACATTGACCACAGTGGGGAAGTATAAAAGCATGGATATTCATGCAAGTATATTTATTAATGTAAGATCAAAGTTAACTCTTAGCTTCACTAAAGAAATAGAAGGCAAAGATCTAGCATCAACTGAAATTCACATGAAAAAGTAGATGAAAAATGTACAATCATCCAATGGAGAGGTAATCTATAATTATCCAGTAAGACTCTTGGCTATGCCTTGAGACTAAACTAATTCTCAATATTTTTGAATAATCATCCATTTGAATTTAGTAGGAAAACCATAGTAAATCATTGTCCAATGGCCATGCAAAAATATAAAAAAAATAATATTTGTTGGTTGTTTTTCAATAGGTGGACCATGATGGGACCACTGAGAAGGTGGGGGTGTTTTTTAATCATGGAAGTGAGGTTTAGTAGATTGATAGTCAAGTTACCTTTCCCTATAAATTTTCTCGATCAAGTTATTCATTCATTGAACTTTGATTCATTCCTACTATTTTGATACACAATCCAATCTAGTTGAGTCTTGAGTCTTCATTGAGAATGGCATTCATAGGTTGTCAAGAAAGAGGTTATCATGCACATGCACTCTTCTTTTATTGGTATCTTTGTAACTATGTTCAGCCTGAGTTCTATATTTTTAAATTATCATAATAGTTCGTGATTATTAAGCTTTTATTTTGTCTTTTAAGAATTTTAATTTAATTATTATTAATCATTAAATTAAAATATATATATATATAATTATTATAGTTATTAAAATTTCAATAGAATTATTAAACTTTCAATGGTACATCAACTTTCATACATGAGAACCCGGATGCGGGTGAATTTGGTAGTGTTTAACATGATGGGATGGGGGTGTGGCATAAGGGGAAGCCACTGGCCCACCCACAAGAGTGCTGTCATTCAATTCTTAATGTCGACTGATCGGTGTTTAATGCCATTTACTCCTGGTGCTCGAATAAACCATAGTCCCGCTCCTCGATACACATTCGCATGCCGCGACATGGCTCAGCCTCCAGCTCATACTTATGGTGGTTTATTGTATTCGATTCACAGTTGCACGGTAGACTGGTTTGTTATTATGGAACGTCCCTCTGGTCTGAACAGAATTCCCCCACCTGTGAATCTGTGGTGCGCTCCAGGAGCAGGGCTTTCTAATGTTCGCAATGTAACTGGTAAGAGGAGTTGTCTCAATTGTTGTTTGGATTTTGGAGAAAATCTCCACTTCTCCCACACTGGTTCCTGCAAGCTTGCTTCTGTCGCCCTGTTGCCCATCTCGCCTCAGTCTTCTGTCCATCTTTTGCCTCCCTTCCCTGTTGTCTCGAGTGCGACTATGCTGCGCCTCAGGCAGAGAATGCGCTACCGAAGAGGCTCCACGAGGCACCAAATTCGACGCTCTCCCTCCACCTCTGGCACCTCCTCTGCGTCTATCTCCCACTCTGACAGTCAACCTAGAGGGCGCCTTCTCCGCTCGGGCCGTCGCCTTGCTTCCCCCACTCCTTCTGCTCCTCCTGCTCAAACCCACACTGCACATTTTTCCTTTAACAACACTCTCAATCAACCCAGGGTGACTACCTCAATTACGGTCATCTTTCGTGAAGAGCCTCAGGAAATTGTTCCTAGTTCTCGCCCGGCAGAATGCAGCCTCTCGGCGACACATGATTCGGCACAGTTTGTTGGGCTGAAGCACCCTGATAGTGCAAACGTGCAGGGTCAGATGGGAAAGGCCACGCAGGAGCTGGCGAACAAGGAAGCGGTGGGTCAACCTACTGAGAGGCAGGACGCAGTGCAAGCGAGCGAGGCGCAGATTACTCCTCCTCCTCCCGGGAAGGTGATCCATTCTATTGCTGACCTGTATAATGCTGACGGGGAACCAGATGAACTCTGGTGCAGAGTTGTCTACGAACCTCCTGATGAGTATTTCCTCCTCTTCACTCTAGTTTTTTGCTCTATTTCTGCCCATTCTCATGGGCTTGTTCATGTGTTTCCTGCTGTCTCTGAAAATGCATCTGTTTTTTTTCTTCGATATGGTCTCCAGTACTACAATTCTCTGGTTCCCCTGCGCGGGATTTTTCAAATGAACTGTTTCGGACTGGTTTCCCTCTTGCAGGGCAGTCTTCAAACTATGGTTTTTTGTTTCAAATGCCACAGCACTCGGCAATGATCAGGCTTCGGCCCGCTGTACTGTACTCCTTTTGTTAATAGAATTACTTTTACTTAGAAAAAAAAAACTTTCATACATGAGAAAATAGATACTGACAAATGGTACATCATGGCCTGATTAATTTCGCTCAGCAATTTCAAATGGTATAACATTTAGTCAACAATAATCATCAATTTCTGCACACAGAGACTAATTTCTCTGGAAGCCTCAGATTTCTTTGGCTTGTTATTCTTATAACTACATAGACATAATTAATAGAGAGATTGAGGATAGAAAAAAATCTAGCGCTTAGTCTCCACTACTCAACATGATTTTGTGAGAAATAATACATAGATTGATTTCTCTGAGTGCCTTAGCATTCTTTGGCTCATTTTTTTAATCACAACAACAATAAAAAAATGCACTGAGGATTTGTTCTTAGTCCGATTATGAAATTTTTATAAGAGAAATTATGCAATATTAATAATAAACATAAATTTATTGCAATTTAGGGAAAGCTCGTTCATGTTTTTTTCTTTATATTGGAAGGTTACTTGATTTTTGAAGTAATTTTTAGTAGATCATAGCATATATTGAGGAAATATTATTTTGACAAGAATCAGTTATTTCTCTTGAAACTTTAGGTATTAAAATTCCATGACACAGATATATCACACTCCAAAATCCAAAGAAAATGGAAGAGCGTTCAATTTTTTTAATCAAAATTTTATTGGTGAAGGGTTAATTTACTACGAGAACGTCATTAATGAAGTGAAAAATTTTAAACGTAACATTTATTGACTAGAAAAATAATGACCAAAACGTCAAAAAAAATTGTGTGACGGGTAAAGAGAAATCCAAATTCCAACCCTGCCTGCCACTTGTTGGTGAGTGGAGGTTATTCACTTTTCATTTACAGCTTACCAGGTTACTCATGTTACCAATATTTTAACATGGCTCACTTTTAGGTGACTACTTATTGTACTTCTTCTTTATAAAGAACAATTGGTAGATAATTGTATTATTTGAAATCTATAACAAATCCATGCAACAAAATTACAAATGTTGAAAATGAAAAAAAATTCACTGTGTGCAGAACTACTTACGGTGGATACTTATCATTTAGGAGATCCTCACAGTCTCTACTGTTGGAAAACACCTACTATATTGGTATACAAATAATATGGCATTTACCTGAAGTATTTCATATGTATCTAGAAGTAAATAAGTTGTATGAAAATTGTTATGGAAGATATAAGATATGTATTATAGTTTATATTTAATTTTTTCTTAAGTTGCATGCATGTGCGGTTCATATAGTGACTACAATTACCAAATATATTTCAGTGAAGATGTGAAGATGATATCTATTAGGTCCTAATTACTTAAAGCATCATTAATTAGCTTTCCAAATGAATAAAATATGTTAACAAATTAGTAAAAACTAGGAAAACAAATCATGCTTTAAAAAAATATGGCACAATGAGTCACACTCCGAGATTTATTTAATTACTCATCAAGTGTCGCTACAACATATATATGATCACCATTACCATAGAAATGGGACATGTGACCATCATTTTGGTTTCGCCAATGACATTCCACATCATGAGCATTGTTTAGAGTTGATTGTGTTGATTTTTTTTAAACAAATCATTTATACATTTTATGGAAATTATAGACACAATTTATAATCACATTACAAGATCATGATTTATGGATATTCCTTATCATTTCTTAGATACTCACAACTTACCAACACCTAATAGATTGATATACACATCATATAGAATTTACCCCTAGAATGCTACATGTATCCTAAAACAAATTAGTTGTATGGCAATTGTTATGGTGCATATATGATGTGTATTACAATTTATCTTATAATTTTGTTGAAGTAGCATACAACAATTTACATAGTGATATGAGAACCACTCTCTAGAGTATACATCGATTTTGTACACATGGCTTTTCAGTTGCTTTTTAAGATATATCATTGGTGATGCTCACATGATTATATAATGAACCATTAAGTTGAATGACCCCGATGTCGGGTATGTCACGTTCTCAAAAATAATAAATTTTACTTTTTCTAATGTTGGCCAAAGCATTAACCTAATCTTGAATTTTATATAACTTGAATATTTATATTGTATATAACTGTATGTATTATTTATATAATTTGAATGGATAGTAAATTATATACCTGAATTTGAATGGATCAAAATTTACCTTTAACAAAAAAATTTACCACATTGAATTTCCAAATTAAGTAAAATTTTAAACATCTTTTCTCTTTACTAAAGTCAATACCATTTCCTAAATCAAAAGAAAAGAGTTAATTAAACAAAAACAATCAAAATCCAAAATCTTTTAATATTTATTTTAATTAAATATTTGTAAAATGAATATTTAAAAAGAAAACCCATATTCTATGGATAAATTAAAATATTTAAAGACATAAATATTTCCCCATCAAAGTTGCAATATTTTAAAATTTAAATAAATATAAATATAAATACACATGAGGTATGGTAAATAAATAAAACATATTTTAATACTTACTCCAGGACTATGGTAAATAAATAAAAATATATATAAACTAGATGTATGGTAAATACATAAAAACTATTTTTATATTTACTCCATAAACTTTTTTATATTTAAAAAAAAATTAAAAAGAGGTTTTGTTTAGATGAAGCCTATGGGACTAATACCATTTGACAAATTAATATTGATACCATGGGCCAAATACCATATTTATAAAATAAGTATGGTAAATAAATAAATATAAAATAGGTATAAAGAGGTAAGGTAAATAAATAACAATATATCAAATAGGATTATAAATAAAAAAATCTAAGTATATAACAAGCCTATGGGCCAAATACCATAGTAAATAAAATGGGTATGGTAAATAAATAAAAATATAAATAAACCAGAGTTATGGTAAGTAAATAAAACCTCTTTTCATATTTACTCCATAATCTGCTTTATATTTACGAATATTTATGTTCATTAGTTTACATAACTAAGAAGAAATACACAGAGAGAAAGAAGTGGAGAGAGAGAGAGAGTGATAAGGGAGAGATGGAGAGAGAGTGTGTATGTTTACGAGTGAGATAAAGAGACAAAGTAAGATGTATGGAAAGAAGGGGGGGAGAGAAGAAAAGAGAAGGTGAGAGGGAGGGATATTGTAATGTAGTTGGAGAGGGAGAGGGGTGGAAAGAGAGAGAGAAAGAAAGGGAGATGGGGGAAGAGAAAGGATTAGAGAGAGGGAGAGAGAGAGAGAGAGAGAAAGAGAGAGATGGGGGAAGAGAGAGGATTGGAGGGAAAAAAGAGAGGGAGGTAGGAGAGAAAGGGAGAGAGAGGAAGGATGAGAGAGAGGAGGAGAGTGATGGAGGAAGAGAGAGTATTGGAGGGAAGAGAAAGAGAGAGAGAGAGATCAAGGAAGAGAGAGGGAGTTAGGAGAGACAGAGAGAGGAAGGACGAGAGAGAGGACTTGAGAGAGAGGAGGAGAGAGGGATCGATAGAGAGATGGAGTTGGAGGGGGAGAGATGTAGGAAATAAGAAATATAGAGAGTGAGGAGAGGAGAGAGAGAAGGAGTGACAAGGGAGAGACAAAGAGAGAGTGTGTATGTTTGGGGCTGAGAAAAAGAGACAAATAAGGAGAGATGGAGATAAGGGGGGGAGAAGGAGATATAATAAGAGAGGGAGGGATATAGTAACATAGTTGGTGGGTGAAGAGAGAGAGAGAGGGAGAGACAAAGATGGGAGAGAAAGGGAAAGAGAGGAAGGAAGAGAGAGGATGTGAGAGAGTGGAGAGAGGGAGGGAAAGAGAGATGGACTTGGAGGGGGAGGGAGAGGGAGGTAATAAGAAAGACATAGAGAGAGAAATGTGGAGAGAGAGAGAGAGAGTGAGTGGTAAGGAAGATGGAGAGAGAGGGAGAGAGGACAAAGGGAGGAGAGATAGATATTAGCGGGGGAGAGGGAGAGAAGGGGAAGATAGAGATATAGATGGAAGGTGAAGAGAGGGAAGAAGAGAGAGATGGGGAGAGGAGGGGATTGACAAAGAGATTGATATATATGGAGCGCAAGAGCATGTGTGTTTATGGGGGTAAGATAGAGAGACAGAAAAGAAGAGATGGAGGGGGATATAGATATGGATGGAGGGTGGAGAGAGGGAAGAATAATTCTCACACTAGATGGATTGATATAAGTGGAGATGGTGATCTATAACCCTATTCGATTATTTGCACTATATGCATCGATTTTAGTGTAGATATTTATTTCTAATGATATTTTATTACTTGCACTAGATGCATTGATTTCAGTGTAGGTGGCGATTTCTAATACAATTTTATTGCTTGCACTGAATTTTTTTATTTCAATTTAGATGTTGATTTATAATTATATTTGATTAATTGCACTAGATGAATTGATTTCAATGCAGATCGTTTCTAATCCTATTTGATTATTTGCACTAAATGCATTGATTTAAGTGTAGATGGCGATTTCTAATCCTATTTGATTTCTTTGAGTAAATGCATTGATTTTAGTGTAGATTTTGGTTTCTATAGAGAGAGAGAGTGAGTGATAAGGAATATGGAGAGAGAGAGAGAGAGGACAAAAGGAGGAAAGAGAGATATTAGCGGGGGAGAGGGAGAGAAGCGGAAGATAGAGATATAGATAGAAGGTGAAGAGAGGGAAGAAGAGACAGATGGGGAGAGAGGGTGATTGTCAAAGAGATTGATATATATGGAGTGCGAGAGTGTGTGTGTTTAGGGGGGTGAGATAGAGAGACAAAAAAGAATAGATGGAGGGTGGAGAGAGGGAGGAATATTTCTCGCACTAGATGGATTGATATAAGTGGAGATGGTGATTTCTAATCCTATTTGATTATTTGCACTAGATGCATCGATCTTAGTGTAGATATTTATTTCTAGTGATATTTGATTACTTGCACTAGATGCACTGATTTCAGTGTAGGTGGTGATTTATAATACAATTTGATTTCTTGCACTGAATATGTTGATTTTAATTTAGATGTCGATTAATAATTATATTTGGTTACTTACACTAGATGAATTGATTTCAATGTGGATGATTTCTAATCCTATTTGATTGTTTTCACTAAATGCATTGATTTCAGTGTAGATGGTGATTTCTAATCCTATTTTATTTCTTTGAGTAAATGCATTGATTTCAGTGTAGATGTTGGTTTCTAGAGAGAGAGAGTGAGTGATAAGGAAGATGGAGAGAGAGGGAGAGACGAAAAAAGAAGGAAAGCGAGATATTAGGGGGGGAGAGGGAGAGAAGGGGAAGATAGAGATATAGATGGAAGGTGAAGAGAGTGAAGAAGAGAGAGATGGGGAGGGGGGGTGATTGACAAAGAGAATGATATATATGGAGTGCGAGAGCGTGTGTGTTTAGGGGGGTGAGATAGAGAGACAAAAAACAAGAGATGGTGATTTATAATCCTATTTGATTATTTGCACTAGATGCATCGATTTTAGTGTAGATATTTATTTCTAATGATATTTGATTACTTGCACTAGATGCATTGATTTCAGTGTTGGTGGTGATTTCCAATACTATTTGATTTCTTGCACTGGATGTGTTGATTTCAATTTAGACGTCTATTTATAATTATATTTGATTGCTTCCACTAGATGCATTGATTTCAATGTAGATTATTTCTAATCCTATTTGATTGTTTTCATTAAATGCATTGATTTCAGTGTGGATGGTGATTTCTAATCCTATTTGATTTCTTTGAGTAAATTCATTGATTTCAGTGTAGATGTTGGTTTCTAATCTTATTTGATTGCTTGCATTAGGTGCATTGATTTCAATGTAGAAGTTATTTTATAATCTTATTTGATTGCTTGCATTAAATGCATTGATTTCAATGTATATGTTGATTTATGATTTGATGTAATTGGATATAAGATGGTACATTAATTTTAAAGTGATTGGATTAACAATACGCATTGATTTTAGTGTAAGCACAAAAAATTATTGACAATGTACATTGATTTTTGTGTTATAGTAATTTAACCTATTAATATTATAGAGCAAGAGAGATAAGGTATCATGTTTACTACAACAGCTCGAGCTAAAGATTTAATTGGTTTATGATTTAGATTTTATTTTTCATATAATTCACATGAAAAGATAACAAAACTAACAAGGGTGACAATAAAAATAGTAGAAGAAAATAGTTTGATATTGATCACAATGAAGACTATTTGTAACATGAGTACATTCTTATTATTCACATTTTCTATCTTTCAACACTATTATTGTCACTTTGCATTCAAACAAATTATTTCATCATTTTTCATCATTATAGTTATTAACAATATTTATCATCTCAACAAACTAAGGTAAGTAAGAAAATTTAAAATTAAAATGACCAAGTTAATCTCAAAAATATTTAGCATATTTAAAATGATTATATTAATATTTTATATATTTACATATTATTGATAAAATTAATCATATCTTCGATAGATTTTCCTTGGCAGTACACGACTGAAACCAGCGTAGATCCATCTTAACTCCGGATCTATCAAGCGCCGAGAGGGATCAAATCTCTCGAGGTGCAAACCTTTTCTCAATTTTTGCACTAAAAAAAAAGGTCTGCACCTCGAGAGATTTTATCCCTCTCGGCGCTTGATAGATCCAAAGTTAAAATGGATCTACGCTGGTATAGAATTTACCCCTAGAATGCCACTGTTACACTAAAAACTGTCATCCTGACATTTTACTATGAGTATGAGCTCATTATTACTCATACTTCCTCCTTTTGCAAGTCTAACATATCAGCTCCTCATGTCAAGCTTTCAAAATCAGAGAAAAGTTCCTAAAAATCTCCTAAACATTGGTATCGCACTTTCTCTCTTCATTTCCTGCGGTCCTGCACCTAAAGTTCAGCTTTCTTGCGGAACCATACCGCATGTTCTTTGTGTCATGGGTGCGGACCTCTGTAAAACTCAAAAAGGCGAGAAAGTAAAGATAAAAAGTTGATTTCAGATGAATTCTAGAAGATTCTAGATGGGAATTTTCGGGAATGGATACGCTTTGAGAAGGTTCATGCATCCCTCACTTGATGGAGATAACCCCTTGATGTAAGGAGCTAATCCCTTTGAAGGAGGATTCTATCCCTTCATATTTGGAACAGAAAACCTCCTCTTTTCCACTATAAAAAGAGGCCTTGGGTAGCCTCAAAGGGAGTTCAAGCTTTAAGATATTTGAGGTTAAATGTTGTTGAGATTCAGACTCAGTTAACTAAGACTTTCTGTGAGGTTAAATCACTTACCTCTATTCGTCTTGGTTCAAAGAGTGCAATGCTTGTCAAATTAGAAGAGATTCCTGCTTTGGACCCCGGGAGGACCTGCACAACATCAAGGCATAGGTTGTAAAGGTTTTCTTTTATTTGAAGTTAATACAAATATACTCATTTCTCTCATTAAACTGTCTATTCATGGTTTATTTCATAAATTCCTTGATCATTATGATGAGTATGGTTTATAATAATGTCTATACAGGTGTTGTGTAATCTTTTTTCTTGTTTGTGACTGCAGATTTATCGAAGAACATTCCTTCAGTGCACGAGGGACTTCAACGAGATCAAGCAAGCACTGGACATAAGGTAGGCCTTACACCTATATAGCATTTTTATGAATCTTGTATGCTTAGAGAGAGATTAGTATAATTGGATGTTTGTTGCTAGTTACTTTTAGTACTAGAGAGATCGGTCTTGTCCGCAAGACGGATTAATCTACACAACAAAATGGCGACTCCACTGGGGAAAGAACTTGTTGTTTTTGGTTGTATTTTATTTTTGATTTGAGGAAACATTTTTTCCTGGTTTTTGATTGATACATATCTATCTGGGTAATTTAGATTTTCCCTGTTTTTGAAAATTTAGAAATATTTTAAGTTTTTTCTATAATTTTTCCTAGGACCGCACTCTGGCTTACTTTGACAGTGCGGGCAGGTTCGCACTTTCTGTAAAGAATACAGTGCGGGACAGCACCTGTCAATACCGGTTGCCTGCGGACCCTGTTAAAATTTTAGAAAATCTCTAGATTTCTTTCTCTAGTTTATTTTTATTTGGATTTAGCCTTTTGGTGTCTGCCCAGACTGATTATTGTTTATGTCAAGAATTTTTTGTGAATGAACTCCAACAGTGTTGATGTTTTGATGATTTTCTAGAATATTTTGCAGTTTAGATTGTTTTTACGCTTGGTCTTTGTAGCAATTCGAACTTTTGACAATTTGCAGTATCTAAGATTACATTGATCTCTTTTTGTCTTTTGAATCCAACCTGATTGTGAAAACATCCTATATTGAGAAATTGAGCCTTTTGTTTCTTTGCGAATCTTCGAAAAAACTTGGTTGAAAGTTTTGAATTTCATTTTTATAAAAAAAACATATTTTGAGTGTTTTTGATCTGTTTGTCATTCTAAACAAATAGACTCTTAGTTTGCTGAACAACTAAGGAAAACATTCTTCAAAAAATCTTAAAGTTTTTACTCAATTTAGATTTTAGATCTCAAGATTAGATTTTGTAGTTTTGAGTAGTTTTAATTTTTGTAGGTTTCTTTCGAAGGAAAATTGTTTTGTAGCTTCTAGTTTGGAAAGGAAAAGGATTTTTCTTATGAGCTTTGATCATTTATCTCATTATTGAAAAGACAAAATATTTTCTTTCAATCATTCTTCATGTTTAAAGAAGGAATTGTTTATTAAAAGAATTGCATTCTCCAACTCTTTCCTTAGATAGGAAGTTCATTGAAAGAAAAAGAATTGAATATCATTCGTAGGTGCATTTTAGTGTTTTTTGGAAGTCGAGTCTTCACATCATCCAAAGTTTCATTTCCGCACCCATTGACTTAAGAAACAACTCCTAAAAGTAACGCTTAATTAAAATTCATTTAGTAATCTTTTTACTTCTAGGGCTCTTATCACCAACATAGCTTAGGCTAGTATCTTGGAGTAGGGAGTAATTAACTCTCCAAGATAACTAAAACAAACAAGTAGACAAATCTTGCGGTAGGAAGAATTCCAATTGTTGCATGTATGCTCTGGGAAACTCCTCTAAAAGGAGTTAAGCACGAGATCATATCTGAACCAGTGAGGTAATCAATCCTTCCTCATTGGAACGATAGAAGATATACACGTATTAAAAACGGTAAACCTCGGATAGACCATTGTCGAGGAGCCTGGGGTCACTTGTCGGTAAACCTTGGATTATTTCGAGGAGCCTTCAAGGGGATTGAGCTTTGTTACTCTGCCCTTGCGTGTGTGTCGGATCGTAGACTGTTCCCCCAGGTATATTTGTTTCAGTTGGTAACCTTAGTGGCCATAATCTTTAGGATTCTTTCCTAAGGTGACGGTGGAGGGAAGATCCCACTGTACCTGGAACAGACGTCGGCTAGACTCACTTGGACTCTCTGGAGGGTTATCTTCACTCGAGATGGTATAGTGGAGAAACTTGCACTGGTCTGTTTCATTAAGCAGGTTGTCGGGGTAACTGTTCCAACCGCCCTTTTCGTGTTAAAATTCTACTAAGTTGGATTTCATCACCAACTAGTGTTTTTAGTACGGAAAGTTACCTGTTTGTGTGTGGTTTGAACTCTTATATTTTTAAGCGAATGATTCAATTGTTTGTTTCTTAGAGACTTTAGGTGTTTTCATTGAAATTTTTCTTTGTTTGCGTGTGATTAGATAATTTTTAATCGTGGCGGAATTGCCGAGACAATCCCGGAGAATACAAGGGAAACCCCTTGAATATTCACCAAGTCAAATTGAAGGGCTTCGTGCTCTGGTAGCATCCAGTAGTAGTAGAATTAGATCAACAGAAATTGGAAGTTCATCTATAGTTATACATCATGATCATCAAATACCTACAACATAATACATTCAAGAACCGATTTCAGTTTCTGAAGTTACTGAAAGTATTTCTCCTTCTGGTGAATTATCTGATGAACCTGAAATCTCTGAACCTGAAACTGAATCTTCTGTGTTAGAAACATCCTCAGGATTTATCACACCAACTTCTAGCGATCCAGGTTCACCTAGGGTAAGAAATATTATTACAGACAATCTTCCCTCTTTACTTATTTCTATTGAAGAACTTACGAATCCAGACGAAGACATATCTCTTCCCGACTCCCCTCAATCGTTAAGTCTTAGGGAGCGTGAATCTATTTTCTACAGCCCCATTCGAACTAATCCTTGGTATCTCTCTTTAACGAACTTTTTAGAGAATCCGGGACTTGCTTTTTATCCACCTTGAATTCCATTTCATCCTACACCCAGAGGTTATTATCCGTCATCTTTTATGGCTGGAGAGTCATCCATGTTTTCTCAAACGCCGGAATCATTTTTACATGGTGGTCCTTCTGTTCCTTTGGGATATCAGTCTTTGTCTGGTACTTTCTCGGGAGAAACTCCTCAACCCATCGAAAATGTGTTATCATCTGGTCTTGATGGACTTAAAATTGAAACGTCGAACGCAGAGCAAATTTTTATGATGTCTGGTAATATTCCAAATCCTCAAACTCAAGGCAGTTAGTTTCCTTCTGGGGGGCAACCTCAGGGAACTCAGTTACCGCCTGGGGGGCAACCTCAGGGTAGTCAGTTACCGCCTAGGGGGCAACCTCAAGGTAGTCAGTTACCACCCAGGGCACAATCTCAAGGTAGCTTTTTCCCAGGACAAACTGTGGAATCATATTATTTTGGGGGGCAACCCCAAGGACAGTACATTCCTCAAGGTCAACCCCAAACTCAATATGCTCCTCAGGGTCCTTATCAACCCTAGCCTCAGTACGCGCCTCAAGGTTATCAACTTCAAGGGCAGTACCCAATTCAAGGTTACCAACAGCCTTCTAGTCAACCATCTGTTCAAGGAGTCAGAAATTTACCTCTTAATTATCAACCCTACGTTCAACCAGGTTATGGTCCTTATGTTCAACCTTCTACGGAACAATACCCCGGAATGATGGTGTGGGATACGTCCCAATATCAACAGCCTTTACAGCCTAATGTGCAGTTGCCTTATCAACCTGGCCAGCCATTGGTTTCTGGTTCAACCCAGCAACCTATTCAGCCAACTATTCAAACTCCTGCACCTAGTTCAGTTCAGCAGACTGGGCCTAGTACACCTCAGACTCCGCCTCAAACTGCTACAACTACTGCAACGTCTGTTCAACCTATCACACCTGTTTCTGGAGTATCTGTAGCCTCGAGTTCGACTACCCCTATATCCGTGCAAATCCCTCAAGTCTCTGTACCTCAGTCAGGACCTTCAGTTCAGACTTCGGTTCAAATACCTATAGGACAAACCAGTACAAGTACAGTTGTTACAAGTCAACCTCAATTTACGTATCAACCGTACCAGGGACAGCCGCAATTCATTCCCTATGTACAGAATCCAAGTTATCAGTATCAACCGTACCCCGGTTATACTTATCAACAACCTCAGTATGGTCCGGTTCATCCTGGTTTTCCGGGAGGTTACACAATACCTAATGCAAATCCGATTCCTAGTTATCCTGGGTATCCGCCTCCTGGATCTGATTTGGCTTCTCAAGGTTTTCGCGACCCTAACCGTCAATTACCGTTTATCGCAACTTTGGACTTACCTGATTTGACGCGCCTTACAAATGATCCCATTTTTTATTATCAAAACTGGCCGCCAATGCCTCATAAGTTGCCCAGTGATATACCAAAATTCGAAGGTAAGTCAGGAGAGGATCCATCGAATCATGTTATGAATTATCACCTTTGGTGTGCATCTAATTCAATTATTGATGATTCGATTCGTTTACGTCTTTTCCAAAGAACACTTATAGGTCTTGCAGCCAAATGGTACATTGAGTTGCCACGAGGCTCGTTTCATAATTTCAGTCAGTTAGCAACTGCTTTCTTGACTCATTTTCAGTTGCCTGTCAGATACAACAACGGCACAGAATTATTAACTTCGCTAAAACAATCTACGTCCACGTATATTTCTGATCATATTCATGAATGGCAACGTAGAAGACGTTTGGTGAAAGTTTATATTCCGGATCAAATTTTGGCAGAATGGTTTGTTAAATCATTGTTACCCAAGATCACTGAAGATGTAGCTAAGGCTGGTGTTGCTACTGAAGAGCAAGTAATTGCTCAAGCTCAGTACCTCGACCTCGTTTATACGCAGTCAGGTACTCTACATGAAAAAATCCCAGACCTTCCAAAACAAGGTCAAATAGTTGCTGCTCCTTCAGGGTCTCATGCCACTGACGGTATGATTGGTACAGTCAATTCTAAAAGTAAGAAGAAATCCTCAAAGAATTCTTCTCCAATTATAACTTTACCTGATTCCCCGAAAGGAGAATCTTCTCCCGAAGTTTCCGCCAACATTCATGTCGTTGAAACATCTACGACAAAATCAAAATCCGGTGGTAAAAAGAAGGGGAGGAACAAAAACAAAAATAATTCGAAAGAGAAAACTGATAAAGATGAATCCAATGATGAAAAACGTAAACCTCGCTATCCTTGCTTCATTTTTGAACAAGATCATTTCACGAAAGAATGTCCATATCGAGACGAAGTTACGAAATTCATTAAAGGATCGCAACAACCTGTTGTCTTGAAGGATCCTTCTCCAATTCAAGATAGTAAGATGATTGGTTCTTCTTCGACTACTTTAGAAGAGACTATTATGATGATGTCTCATGTAAGGATTGCGACGCGATCGCAAGATTACGGTTCTAAGAATCTTGTTGATGGAAAAGAAGCAGAGTCTTCCAATGAAAATACATCAAATACACCTCCTCCTGTTTCCGGTCCGCTACAGATCGAGAAACAAAATCCAGACTTAATAATCAAACCGCCTGCTAAAGGTGTTCTTCGTAAATCAGCTTTCAATCCACATGTGAGAGCTGCTCAGAATTACAACATTGTTGAAGACTTAGCCGTTTCTCCTTCAGCAATGTCGGCTTTGGAAGTGCTGCAATCGTGTCCAGCACAACGTAAATTATTATTGTCTGCCATAGGAGTTGTCGATGTTCAATATTCTAACCTTATAATCTTCGATTTAGAAAATAGTACACCACGTCTTCCTCACCAAATGGCTTTCCAGATTCCAGTGTTAGTAAAAAACAGACCAATCTTTCGGACTGTGATTGATGAGGGAGCTTCAACGTGTATTATGTCAATTCAGTGTTGGAAATCACTTGGATCTCCTACACTTAACCAATCCCCGAAAATTCTAAAGGCTTTTGATGGTCAAGGTTTTCAACCTTTTGGTATTTTGCAGGATTTACCCATAGGGGTCGAAGGTAAAATCATTAATCTAGATGTGGAAGTGGTTGATGCCCCTCTAGATTACAACCTTCTTCTGGGTCGTAGTTGGTCCTATGCTATGACTGTTGTTGTCTCTTCGGTCTTTCGACTTATAAAATTCCCATATCAAGGAAATATTGTGCCAATAGATCAGTTAACTTATTTCTCGTCCGACCCAGCGTCTACAGAAACAATCCAGCATGTTGGTAAAACGGCTATCCCTTATAAGGATGTTGGAGTAGGTTTGATTAAAGATTCTGGTTTACTAGGAAATTTTTCCTTTGCTCCTCCTAACGTATCACCTTCTACTGCAAGTATTCACATGATTTCATCAGACACTGTTATGTTTCATGATCCTTGGATTATACCTTCAGAATCCGAGATAGATTCATTTGATGGCGTGATGCCTTTGAGTCCATTTGAAATTGTGTACCAGGCTGTACAGTATTTTTCCGACCCCTTTTCAACCAAAGTTGATCCAATGAATGGGATCCAAGAGGAATCACTTTCTATATCTAGTTCAGTTACAACGACATTTCCTGAACTTGTTCATACAGATGAGAAAATTCGTGAGTTTTTGTCTATTGATGATTTACCATGGGAAGATCTACATCACCGATCTTCATTTTTACCTGAATTAGATCATTTTGAAGATGATTTCGCTTCAATTTTTACTGCTGAATATGCCAAGGAACCTTAGAATCCATTGCAAAATCCTGATTCTGAGTTAAATTTGGAAAATATATCTAGAACGGTTCTAATTGACATTTCAGTAAAACCAGGAATAATTGAAAACATTCATATAGGTGCTTGTTGTACAGATGAAGAAATTCAGACTTATAAAGCCCTATTTCAAGAATTCCGTGACGTGTTTGCCTGGTCTTATGAAGAAATTCCAGGAATTGATCCATCGATCGTTGTTCATGAAATTAAGACTTACCCGGATGCTAAACCTGTTCGTCAACGATTACGTCAAATTCATCCTAGAAAAGCTGCTACTATAAAAGCAGAAGTTGAAAAATTACTTCGCGCAGGATTCATTTATCCAATTCCCTTAACAGATTGGGTATCGAATATTGTTCCTGTGACTAAAAAACAAAGAACGATAAGAGTATGTATCGATTATAGGGATATTAATCGAGCGTGTCCAAAGATAATTATCCAACTCCCTATATCGATCAAATAATCGATGATTGTGCTGGCAGTGAATTGTTTTCCTTCATGGATGGCTTTTCCGGCTACAATCAAATAAACATACTCCCTGCAGATCAACCCAAAACAGCTTTTATTTGTCCATGGGGAACGTTTGCCTATTGTAAACTACCTTTTGGACTAAAGAACGCTGGAGCAACTTTTCAACGGGCTATGTCTTATGCATTTCATGACATTAAGCACATTGTCTAGCCATATCTCGATGATTTACCTGCTCATTCATTACGTAGGGCCGATCATCCCACTCATTTACGAGCAATTTTTATGAGATGTAGGCATTATCGGATAAGGTTGAATCCGCATAAATGTGTTTTCTGCGTAGAATCGGGTCGATTACTGGGATTTGTTGTCTCGAAAGCAGGTATTCGCGTCGATCCATCGAAGGTCGAAGCCATTGTTAAATTGCCTCCTCCTTCGACTTTGCGCCAACTCCAAAGTTTGCAGGGGAAAGAAAATTTTTTACGGAGGTTTATTCCTAACTATGCCGAGCTTACAAAGGGTTTTACCCAGTTGTTGAAACAGAATATTCCATTCTTCTGGGACGAGATCGCTGATCAATCTTTTGATGCACTTAAACACGCGTTGACCCACGCACCGTTATTGCATCCTCCCAACTACAACCAAGATTACATTTTGTACCTCGCTGCTTCTCATTCCACCATTGGGATGGTACTAGTTCAGGAAGATGAATCTCACAATGAACATGTGATTTATTATCTTAGTCGAAATCTGCATCCGACTGAAATTAAATACACACATGTGGAGAAATTGGCCTTGGCAGCTGTTCAAGCTGTCCAACGTTTTAGACATTACATCTTGTTACGTAAAACCACAGTAATTTCTAATTGCAACCCTATGATGTATAGTTTGACCAAACAATTGCTAGGGGGAAAATATTCCAAATGGATAGTTATCCCGTAGGAATTTGACTTGGAATTTGAAAATCCAAGGCAAAGAAATCTTTGGTATTTGCGGAACTGATGTGTGATTTCCCCTCTAATGATACTGAAACAGTGGCAGAAGAGTCCATTGCGGATGAATCTTTGTTTCTTATCAGTACACTTGATCCATGGTATGGAGATATTATCGTTTATCTCCAAACCCAATCTTTTCGGCCTGACATTTCATGAACTCAGCGACGGAAAATACGCTTCCAATCCCAACAGTATAATATCATTGGTGATACACTTTATCGACGTGGAGCGGATTCTGTTTTCCGACGTTGTCTAACTCATGAAGAAGCTGAAAAGGTGTTAAATGACTACCATTCTGGAGCATGTGGCGGTCATATGTCTGGGTATGCCACAGCCCAAAAGATATTGCGTGCAGGTTATTTCTGGCCAACGTTGTTCAAAGATTGCATTCATGTGGTTCGAAAATGCCACAACTGTCAAATTTTTGATCGGAAAATGCGCGCGCCACCCATTCCTCTTCACCCTATAATTGTTGTTGGTCCTTTCGCGAAATGGGGTATCGATTTTATTACATGTAACCCTCACTCGGCGGGGGGGCATGCCTATATTATCTTAGTAGTAGATTATTTTACAAAATGGGCCGAGGCGATGCCTACATTTTCAGCTGACGGCAAGACTGCTGCAACATTCGTATTTAATCACATAATTGCTAGGTTCGGTGTTCCTCAAGCTATTATTACGGATCATGGAAGTCATTTTTGGAATGTCATGATGACTGAACTGACAGACCAGCTTGGGTTGCGCCACGATAGTTCCACTCCGTATTATCCGCAAGCCAATGGTCTGGTTGAAGCCATTAACAAAGTTTTAGTCACCATGATTAAACGAATCATTGGTATTCACAAGACGAATTGGCATTCCATGTTATTTTCAGCGCTTTGGGCATATCAAACCTCAGTCAAAACATCAACGGGTTTCACTCCTTTTCAACTAGTTTACGGTTTGGAAGCTGTGTTGCCGATTGAATGCGAAATACCGTCACTAAAATTAGCCATAGAATTACTTCCAGCTACGTCTAAAGAGGAGAAACGTTTCTTATACTTAGCCCAATTAGATGAGAATCGACGAAATGCTGCAATAGCAAACGAGGCTCATGTTAAAAGGATAAAAGCTCAGTATGATAGAAGTGTGACCCCTCGAAATTTTTCAGAAGGAGACCTAGTTTTACTTTATGATCAAGCTAACGACAAGCTAGGAGCTGGGAAATTTGTGCCTATGTGGCATGGTCCTTATATTGTTAAACGAAAGTTAGCAAAAGGGGCCTATGAGTTAATAGATTTTGACGGTGTCCCTTTGGATAAACCCAGAAATGGGCTTTATCTAAAGCGATATTATGCTTAAATGAGGTGTGGAGGTTTTTGTTAGTTTAGATTTCTTTACTGCTGGTGTGTTTTATATTAGAAAAGTGTGCCTAGTTTAGAGAGTGTGTTTTTGTCACTATTCCTGCTTATCTGAGTTTTACTCTTGATATTGCAGATGTCGACGTCTCTTCAAACCTACATTGGTTTTGCTGATGGTGCTTGTCGTAGTACACGGAACATTTCTTCCGCTGCTTGGGTTATCTATTCACCCTCTAACGAGTTAGTATCCATGCATGGGGTAAGCCTTGGTCAAACAACAAATAAAATTGCCGAGTATAGTGCAGTGATTGAGTTATTGTCTGAATCCATATCATTTGGAATTCGGAGTTTGATTGTAAGGTTGGATTCTGAACTTGTTGTATTACAACTTAACAGGGTTTATACCATTAGAAATCCAGTGTTATTATGGTTGTTTTTGAGAGTTCGTCTCTTGGAACGTGAATTTGATTATATTGAATATCAGCATATTCCAAGACATTTAAATACATTAGCAGATTCAATTGCTTCTAGTATGATAAATAGACATTTGCAATAATCAAAAACAGTAAAACAAACAACATTCACATATGTACACAGATAGCCGGCAAATAGTGATATATCATAGTATAGGAGTGTTTTTCAAAAAATATACATCGTCTTTGATCATAGGTTGGAAACACCTTATGATCGGCAAAAATGATAATACAAAAGTCAAAAATATGAGTCTACACGATCATCCCATCACTGATGGTGATCACGATAAGAAACCACTACCCAAGCTACCCTGCATAGGAACCTCCTAAAAGGTCCTGGAACTCCAATCACATATCTCTGCAACCTGAGAGGAATGTCATATATGCTCGTCTCTGGAATATCTAGAGTCAAACGCTCTAGATGATGCTCTAAATCAGTCAAAATCTCCGTTGATTGGCCTGCTGGGGCTGGTGCGGCCGCAATTGGTTGTCTTCTCTCGTAAGGTTGGAGATGAGCTGGTCTTTGTGGACCTACATCTGTTTTCAAAAAACTTTTGGTTATTAGTTTTCAAAGACGATAAAAAATTTAAAAAAAAAAAAAAATTATAATTTAGCAAATGTTGAAAAATGATTTTACCTGAATCATCCCACTGTTCCCCTGCTGGGAGAACCATCTCTCGGTCGCTGCGGAAATCTATCCCGACGTATGGAAATTCCTCTATCACAAAAATTTGGCGATCCAACCAACGAAAATATGGAGGAAATCGCACAATCTCAGTACCCTCAATAGCATGACGAGCCATCAACGCGGACCAACGAACCATTCTCGGTTCTCGAGGTCGACTGGCATCAACAACAATACTCTGTGGAGCTAACATGGGGATCCTCTCTAGAGCAAAAGAAACAACAATGGATTCGTACACAAATTTATTTAGTTTCCCATTTTCTTCTCTGGTTAGTTGGCCTTTTACATTGGCCAACACAGCTTCACACCAGTTAAAGATGGTGCCGCGAAAACAGTCCACGGAAATACGCATTTGGGAACCAGTAGCTACATGAAGCGCAACACTCCCACACATTTTGGTAACAGTAAAAGCAATAAATTTCAATTCAGGACGAATGATGTGTTTTATGTCAATCCGTTTGTCCCGAGGATTTTCCTGGTCATTGCAGAATTCTAGTTGGAGACTAGAAACAGACTGGCCACCTGGCCTAGTCCCAAACAAAGAAACTTGTTCGCCCCTCTTGGACAAACCAGTCAAGAAATATATATCCTCCAGCTCAATTTCGAGCCGGTGGCCACCAATGAAGAAGCACTGGTCCTACACATTCCATCTGTTCACCAACCATGTCAAGAGTTCTACTTGTGCCCTCATGCCTGAGATGGCCCAAAATTTGTACAAGCCACATGCTTTTAATGCCTGTTGTGTGGGCAAATGGAGTATGGTGGCTTCATCCACTTCCTCGTGCTCACGTTCTCGCCAGATCAGCATCTTGTCAATCCTACAATACATAAAAAGGCAAGTTAGAATAATCTTATTTGAAAATTTTTGGCAAACAAATGAGAAATCAATGTTTTAAATCCAACCGCGCGGGTACCGCACCCACTCTTTGTAAACAGAGCGTAGAGCTGCACGCATAGTGTGTGCCGGGTGCGGAACCCACGAATTTTTCCTTATAGAAAATAGTCGGGGTCCGCAGGTAACATGTGTCCCACCTGCGGACCCCGCGGGCGAACTTTTAAACCATTTTTTGCCCCAAAAAATGCAAACTAAAGCCTAAAAACAAATTTGAAACGGATGAAAAACAAGATTGAGAGGTTGTGGATTACCTGGGACTGACGGTTCTCGATTCCAACGGACGAATTTTCCAGAATCTTCACAGGAACTTTCTTACCCAAAATCTTTTTACTTTTCACTCTGAAACTGAACGGTAAAAATGAAGTTGAAAAAGTCCTTTTTATAAGTTTTTTCGAATGAATGAATTTTTAATTTATTTATTTTTCACTTTAAAAAGGGTATTTTTGAAAGCATTTTTACTTATCTTAAACAGGTATGTGTAATGTTTCAAGTTTTTGTGCAGAAACTAGATTTTTCAGGTGAACTGATCGTTTTTCAACAAAGAGCATACTTTTATCACTTTTTCGGACTCTTTCAAAAATTTTACGAAAAAGCGAAACCTTGGAGTCCTCTTTAAGCCCTTTTCAGACTCTCTAAATATGAAAAGATTGCCGAGTACTTGACTATTCGAACTCGTTAAAGTACATGAACAGTCGTCCCTTCAGTATAAGTTTACCCCTTTTACGGACTGAAATGGACTATTTACGAAAAAGGTATACGTTGACTAAATACGGTCAATAGAGTTCTCTCCCGCATTATTTTATCCCTTTTCGGGCTCGAGAGACTAAATTTACGAAAAAGAACACCCATGGAGTTTTCTTAAGTTTTTCTTCTGACTCCCTAAAACTGAAAAACACCGAGTTTCTCCTATATTGGACTCGTTAAAACTTAACAGTAAAGGACCTGTTTAATTTTCAACAGGAACGAACCACTCCTTCTTAGGGTTTGAATTTTAAACTAAGTTGGACTCATCCGAAGGATGAGCTTATAACCAAGCAAATGTTATCCTCCTCAAGCTTGTCAAAAATAAAGAGGTACTTGCCAGAAATGGTGGGGGAAAAAGAGAGAAAAATGGGCGTGTTTGTTATATTTTAAATTTTTCGAAAATTCAGTCAACCACTCTTGAACACGACACTTTCATTCACCTGGGTTGGGAAATCCTTTGCCTAACAGTTAATCAAACCATATTGAAATTCTTCAGCCGGTTTCTGGGTATTAGCTTTGGGTCAATTGTCACCAAACCATCTGCAGTGTCGTTATGTGTTCAAGAGGATAGTTCAAATAAACCATTCATCTGCAAAATATCTGTCATCCATTTTTGACCATCCCTGAGTCAGTCCTTGCCAATATATTTTCAAAACTTGATCTATGATTTCGTGTCGTAGGCTTGCCTACGACAGATCACTTTCTATCGACATCAGCATATTATCTAGGAATTTGATCCAGAAATCGTCAGTACCTTGAAATCTGCATGCCTCAATGGCAGGTTTCTTGCCTTCGATGACAGGTTGCATCATTGACCTTCAATCGAATGATTCCGTGACATGTTCGACTTCAGCTCATTCATTCACATTTCATGGATTGTACTGAGTACTTTGAGAGCCATTGACATTACTGGTGGTTTCTCTCACACTTGTTAACAATTCACATCATTGACTGGTAATCAAGTGGTTTCTACCATGTTCGACTTCAACACATTTATTCACATGGATAGAATCGTACTAGTTCGAGATGCGGAAATCAAGACCCTGGATCTAGTTTCCACCATCCAGGCTGCGAGGAATTTTGTTATCATCTATACAGTAGACTATTTATAACAGATGGCTGCGTCCATACTGTGTCTACATATATCTGTACTATGATGTATTCAAAATCATTCCTGTATCAGAAGGATTTGAGTTAGTTTCTAGTTATTTTTAATCTGAGTATGGGAATGCCTACCTCATTGATGACATATATATGTATATATTTTGCATTGAATGTTTTTACAGGTTCTGACTGGGGTGTCCACAAGATGATCCTTGAAATGATAAAGTACTGCACTCTTCATATATGACAGACTTCAGCTTCATCTATTCCAGACTTTGCACTTTAGGGGGCAATTTGTTACACTAAAAACTGTCATCCTGACATTTTACTATGAGTATGAGCTCATTATTACTCATACTTCCTCCTTTTGCAAGTCTAACATATCAGCTCCTCATGTCAAGCTTTCAAAATTAGAGAAAAGTTCCTAAAAATCCCCTAAACATTGGTATCGCACTTTCTCTGTTCATTTCCTGCGGTCCCGCACCTAAATTTCAGCCTGCCTGCGGAACCATACCGCACGTTCTTTGTGTTATGGGTGCGGACCTCTGTAAAACATAAAAAGGCGAGAAATTAAAGATAAAAAGTTGATTTCAGATGAATTCTAGAAGATTCTAGATGGGAATTTTCGGGAATGGATACGCTTTGAGAAGGTTCATGCATCCCTCACTTGATGGAGCTAACCCCTTGATGTAAGGAGCTAATCCCTTTGAAGGAGGATTCTATCCCTTCTTTTTAGAACAGAAAACCTCCTCTTTTCCACTATAAAAAGAGGCCTTGGGTAGCCTCAAAGGGAGTTCAAGCTTTAAGATATTTGAGGTTAAATGCTGTTGAGATTCAGACTCAGTTAACTAAGACTTTCTGTGAGGTTAAATCACTCATCTATATTTGTCTTGGTTCAAAGAGTGCAATGCTTATCAAATTAGAAGAGATTCCTGCTTCGCACCCCGGGAGGACCTGCACGACATCAAGGCACAGGTTGTAAAGGTTTTCTTTATTTGAAGTTAATACAAATATACTCATTTCTCTCATTAAACTGTCTATTTATGGTTTATTTCATAAATTCCTTGATCATTATGATGAGTATAGTTTATAATAATGTCTATACAGGTGTTGTGTAATCTTTTTGCTTGTTTGTGACTGCAGATTCACGAGGAACGTTCTTTCAAGTGCACGGGAAGGACTTCAACGAGATCAAGCAAGCACTGGATATAAGGTAGGCCTTACATCTATATAGCATTTTTATGAATCTTGTATGCTTAGAGAGAGATTAGTATAATTGGTTGTTTGTTGCTAGTTACTTTTAGTACTAGAGAGATCGGTCTTGTCTGCAAGACGGATTAATATACACAACAGCCACATGTATCCTAAAACAAATTAGTTGTATGGCAATTGTTATGGTGCATATATGATGTGTATTACAGTTTATCTTATAATTTTGTTGAAGTAGCATACAACAATTTACATAGTGATATGAGAACCACTCTCTAGAGTATACATTGATTTTGTACACATGGCTTTTCAGTTGCTTTTTTAAATATATCATTGGTGATGCTCACATGATTATATAATGAACCATTAAGTTGAACTATGAAATTATTCCTCACAACACACACATATTGATGAATTAATAATTTTTCTCATATAATTTTTTTAATCTATTTTGAAAAAAAAAAAATTATATATAATTATTTCTAAGAAGAACAAGAGAGAGTTCCTTACCATATCTTCGTAAAACATATAATAGTGACGTTTGGAGGCAATTGCGACGTTTGGAGGGAGCCGTCTAGCGACGCTTTGGGGCATAATGTCGCAATTGTGACACTTTTTCTAAGTGTCAGTATTGCAACACTTTTCTCTAAATGTCAGTATAGCGACGATTTCCCAAGATCAATGGCTCAAAGTGAACCCGATAACTTACCTTTTCCCCGCACCTTTCCTTTTGATCGTGGTCGTTCGCTCGTTGAATCCAGATCCGATGGCGCTAATACATTTTCGCGCTCATAAAGTAATTGTTTGATGTTTTGGCAAAGCCGCGCGAAATGGGTTGTTTTTCCAAACCACCCGCGCTTACGTGTCGCTACCACGTTGTATCGCGTTCGAAAAGCTAGTTTCTGCTTACAACCATTTACCCTCACGAATACCACTGGCGATATTCCCTAAACCTCACCCGTTTAACCCGAGTTTAATGTCATTTAAATATGGTTATACCATCGTTTAATACATTAAAATTATATTTTTCATTCAAATTTTCACCTTTTCGCTTTAAACCTGTAAAAACATTGCAGAACCATTTTTCCTCAAAATCACGCCGTTTGAACACTGAGAAACTTTGCAAAGCCATTTTCAACCTACCAGTACCATTTTTTGACACCCATTGCCCTGAATTTCCATTACAAAGTACTACATTGTCCTCTGCGAAGCCATTTTCAAAAAATTGAAGACTGAGCACCTCTGCAACGTCTTCAACCGAATTTCGCTGGTTCTCCAGGTACTTTTATTCGAAGTTGCCCTCTGAGATTTAAAAATTCCTGTCGATTTCAAATAATTACCAAAGTTACTGCAAAAAAAGTGTCCATTTTTCAGGGGAAACTCTGTCAAAATTTCCCTGGAATCCCTAATTTCCCTCTCGCAGTTTTTTCCATACCCTGGTCCGTTTTGCTGTTGAAATAGATTTTAAATACACGTTCTGAGCTTTAAATTCCTTGCATTTCCTAAAAACCCTGCTCAGAATCCCCATTTTCAGTATAAATTTGCCAAGAAACCCCTGTTTCTCGTAAAGGAACTTAGCAAACTATTTAAGCTTGCTTCGTTCATTATTAAAAATGACCAAGAAACAAGTAACCCCCAAGAATGGAGGCCCAAAATCTCAAAAGAAGTCTTCTGCAAAGATTCCTCAGCCTATGTCCTTCAAAATCGACAAACCAACTCCTGTACTCACGGCTGATTCTACAGAAGT